>UCOH01012013.1:0-307083 GCA_900474275.1 Synergus japonicus
ATCTAGTATTATATTCAATTATGTGTATAGTTATTATTTGTCAGCAGCACTTTAAATTTCTCAATGATTGTTATTTTCAATTGAATTATCACTACCGTGATCAAATTTCATTGAACCAACGGTTCAAGAGGGGGAGCATGTTGAGGCCTATTTAGCAAAATATGAATCTAAATAAGGATCGAGGATTGTAAAACTATAGTTCAGTACCTGAAATGGTCATTACAACAAGCTTGGGGATTTCACCCTGTTGTAGGCCTTTAAGTATTTCATTGCACTTAATCTTGTCCGTCCAGGTATTAGGTTTTATAATCGTAAAATGAATCACTGGGGAATTCCATTGACGCCAAGCACATTTGTTTGGCTTGGGTCTTCACCCCCACCTTTAAGTTTTTCTAATTTTTAACAGCCCTACCTACCTAACTAACTAGTTTGTAAATTCAGTAGTCGAATAGCAGTCACCAACCGAAGGTGCACTCGAAATATCGTTCGAATACATATTCTTAAAACATCTTATGTATCTTACAAGTTTAAGAATATAAATAAATAACACTAAAAACAATATCGACTCAATTTATCAACACACAAAACAACAATTATAAACCCGATAGTAAAATTCACATCTGATTGATTAGAAGAAGAACGAAAACAATTGAATTATGCAATCAGGAAATGAACTTATATTACCAGAGACGCATTAAAAGCTCTTTAATTACGTAAAACTGCAATGTCTATTTCATTTTATAAAGACTAGCATTCAAGTCAACCAGGCAATTGAAATTGAATTGCTAAAATTAATCGTTTCAATGTACTCTTTAACAATTTAAAATAATAAATTCTATTTCTTTCTTAAATTTATTCTTCTTATTGTTAGTACACATTTCAAGAAGTAGAACGTAAGATTGCATTATGCAAAAAATACAAAATATTCAAATCCATTTGTATAAATAACTTTAAAAGTATTTCACTGTATTAATTTTACGGATTTTACCCAAGCAAATAGATTATTCATTTTCTTTCCTTATTTATTTATTTCTCGAAAAAACCAGTTCTTGACTCAATACTGAGTTGAAGGTGACATACCTTCCAACTATACATGTAAAAGAATTTTTAAGTATTTTTTACAACTTTAACATTTTTCAATTTAGATTTTAAATTGAGAACCGAATATTTGACAATTATAACTCACTGCACAAACATCAAATAATAATGTTATTAAAATTCAGGAATATTTATTACTTTATTATTATTACGGTGGGAAATAAATTCTTTGGGAACCCGAATGGCGGGGGTCGTCGTTTTTACTAATATATTGTGAAACCCTCTAAAAGACAACTGAAAATTTATCAATCTTCGAAGCGTGCCTAAATGCGGGAATAAATGGACAAAAGTTTCTCAGCTCGCTCAATAACCAAGGACGGTTCATAGGCGCCTGCATTCGTGGCCACCATTGCAGCTGCAGAAAATCGTCACGTGGATTTTGTAGCATAAACGTAGTAGAATATTATTTCTATGTAGAGGTAAACGATATGCGAGATAAAATTCACAAATACTTAGAATTCCGCATATCTAGAGCATACACAATAAATTATTTTCAATCCCAGCTTCCGTCCCACATTTTTAATGTTTCAATTAATATATATTCAGTCAAAATAGTTTTTCATTAATATAAACCGATTTATACAGATAATTTCTTTCACCAAATATTTCACGATTCTGTAAAACCTTTTTTTTCGGGATATTGCATCAGGTATTCGTAATAAAAAATAAAATTTCCTCATAAAATAAAATCAATCCGAAATGGTTTTTCAAAGCAGATTTTTCAGCAGCAATATTTTCTTCGGGAAACATTTTTCTCACGTTTTCCATAGCGCGCATCGGAATTGGAATTTACGATAAAGCAGAAAAGGCAGGGAGGAAAACTCTCTCGTCGGGATGCTTGCCAAGGGCAATTTTATAAATTATAAATTGTAAAAGTGCAGGAGGGATGGAGGGGAAGGGCGTAAGCTACCAAAAATATACAGTTGACCACGCCACTGACAATGAGTTTAAAGCGTCAGGCTTCGCCCGTATAACCATTGGCGTACCGAGTTAATTGGCCGTCACTGGAAATAATAATTCGTTAAATTCACGGCATACTATAGTTTCCATTCCTGACACTTATAATTTTAATTTTAAAAAATCCCTTACCTGTTAAACAGGTATCTTATTTTAATGAGATTAATCGATGAATACTCTATATTTAACAAAATAATTTCTACAATAAATAATATGTAATAAAAAGATTACATTAAATATTGAAATTCGTGTAAAAATAATCTTAAAATCTTCATTTAAGGAACCTTCTCTTTCGGGAAAACATTGTTATCGAACAGCTGACGCGTAACATCCGTCATTTACAGCAATTACGAGTTGCATGCCATACATTTAAAATGGCGACATAGCAGTCATTAGATATAATTAATTTTTAATTAGAATTGGAGTACATTATGTGAGAATTGAAGTATGTGATTAATTTCTAGATTTCTAAAAACTCCTCAAGGCGATTTCATTCATAACTAAAAAATATCAAGTCCAGAGAGCAGAATAAACATTTCGATATAATTTAAGATAGTTTATAGAATTAAATAAATAAAATTAACGATAAATCATCTCTCGAAAGATTGCAATTTATAATAAAGCAAGTCATACTGAAGAGGCAGATTTTACTACTCTGTGGACAGTAACTTATTATATATGAGTGAAAGAAGTTTTACGATAGAAAGTTCACCTTCCTCTATTTTAATCTCAAAACTACCTAGGCTTGGTAAGAAAATTTCAAGCACACCCGCACTTTAATCCTGTCTTTGCACCTCAGTCGTTCGATATTTCGAATGGTTGCTGTTTGCAGAACTTTACCGGAAGTTAATGTATCCGAGGGTGTCCAAAAGCGTGACTAACCAAAGAAATATAAACATTAAACACAGATCATAAACGAGCCTAAGTGATTTTTATACATGATTTCAATCAGAATTAAAAAAGTAATTTAAAGTTAAATTAACATTTATGTTTAAACTATATTAAAGAACTTTTCAAAGAATTGTAAAAAATTTAATTCATTTTAATGAGATATTTTTTAACTGCATTTCAAACTAAACTAAAATTAGTATACACTACTGGATTAATCATTGATTAATCGAAAAACATGTGTTTCCAAACTTTTGACCTGTACTGTACATATATATATATATATATATATATATATATAATAGTAATTACAGCTGAAATGGGGAAAGTTGATACATATAATGGTGATTGTAAGTTTATGCCAAGACCAAATGCGAAGGGCTGATGACAAGGGCCATACATGGTTGTTTTCCAAAGACATATATGTACTCCGAACTGGAGTCTTGGGAAAACTAATTAACGAGGATTATGTTCACGCGGATGAAATTCGAGTCATATACCACATCTAGGAAGTTCCATGGCAATGATTTGTAATCCCCACATAGAATGGTATGCCTAATCAGTTTACGATTCGATTTAATGAAAATGATTAATTGAATTTAAGCTCTGACAGTCTATAAAACAATTCAACTTTTCTACACACAATTTTCCAAAAAAAAAAGTAGTGCGCAATATCTAAATGAAAACTATATTTTCCATTTTTCTCTCCCTGAACTTCCTCTGCTTTAAATCATTTTTTAGTAATGAATTTTAAACTTGTACATTTTCAAACTATTTAATCTCTAAATTAATCTCGTCTTTCTTTAATTATTCTCTCGTTCTGGGTCGGGGTTGAGTATTCACAATGAATAGTTTCTTCTCTAGAAGAATGGAGACTTATAAAAAAAAAAAAATAGAGAGAGAGAGAGACGAAAAGAGAGGACGAATTAAGAGAATGAAAGAGTTAAAAGAGGAAGAGAAGAGATGCCGAAAAGAGGGAAAATATAAAGGAGAGAGAGATTTCGTCGAGCTAAAAGATCAGATGGAAGTTAGAAAAGAAGTATATAAAAGTGTGGGAGAGAGAGAAAGAAATTTGTTGGAAGAGGGAAAGAGTGAGAGGGTGGACGGCTCGACAGAAGGGATGGTGGGTTACCATGGCAACGACGTAGCCACCAAGATAGAATGCATATACATATGACACACACACACTATACGCACGCAAATTCAAACATGCTAATCGCTTCTACTCCTGTTCCTGGCCTCGCACATATAATAACAAAGTAAGCCTGTTCACACAGTTCAATGACAGAATCATTCTTTATTTAATGATCTTGAACTATCCCAACTCTTATGCGTATCGTAAATCGTTACTATCGTTCAATAGAAATTTGAATTGGAAATTTATTTAGCACCTTTCAAATCGATCTGCATTAGGATTAATTGATTAAATAAATTATCATCATTTTTAACATTTTTAACTTTTATATTATTATTGAAAATACCAATGAATGGCATAAAAAAATGTACATATATATTTTTATTTCAAGTTTAAATAATTTAACGATTTGAAATTTGAAATTAGTAAACGTGACAGAACTAAAAATAAACTCTCTTCAGGATAAGAGAAGCGAGTTTATTATCATTTTACTACTGCTTTACTATCTTTGCTTTCGACTTTTTTATGGGATCTCAGTCTTCTTTTAGCATTTTAGTTAATATGCCACAGAATGCGACATATAAATCTCTCGCAAACGAAAACCGTCATTAGCATTTATATTAAATTAGCTTTCTTCATTTCACTTTCACAATTTTATTCACATCTGGTTCCAGATTATTAGAATTATTTTTTAAATCTAGATATTTAACAGGAATAAAAATTAAGTTGAATTAAAATGAAATAAGATTCAATTAAGATGAAATTACGATGAAACAAATTAAATAAGTTTCTCATGAAGTTGTTATAATAAAATCTGTATAGAAAACTTTTTATTCAGGTCACATTGTGCAAATGTAATTATTCTGGAATAATTTTTTAGCCCGAATGGCTGGCGATGTGTTTCGAACAAAAACATTACGTATAACTCGTCGAGAAGTGAAAGAAAAACGAAGGCAAAAGAACGATCGGCCCCTCGTACGTAAAAATACGGAGCTTCGCGAGTCAATGAGGTACACTTCTCGAGCTCGGAGCAGTCCAATGGCGTAGCCACTGATCCACTTTGCTAAACGAATTGCTTTCCGAAATGGTGTTTTGCCCCCCTTACAGCTTGCCAAGTTTTTGTCTTCTTTCAAAAAACAAATATTAAATTTTTGAATCAAATTGAGCTGTTCACTCGAAAGACATATTTTGTCAATACTTGTTCTAAATTAATTTCTAGATTAATTTCTAGAGGCGATTGATCGCGATGTAGTCAGCCACGATTTAGACAAATCAAGGGAAAATAATAAGAATAGAAATAGATACAATAGAAATGCTAATTGATGTAATTTACAAATTAAACATAAAATAGAAATATACATTGACTATGACATATCGAGAGTGAATTTGTGATAGTCATTTTCATTCAACTGCACTGGATACCTACTCAAGATTTACGAGCATGATAAAACATTAGGAGTAGGAATATAAAGTGAAAGCGTGGATATCACAGAAGAGTTCCATCGATTTGCTGGAGCAATTCCAACGGAGCTATCTCAAAAGGTTAATCTATTTTTACTTTTATTTATATTTGGATATAATTACTATTCCCCCATTTTTAAATATAATTGAATTTTATCACGAAAATTGTTTTAAAAATATTATTTTAACCGAGATATGTGATTTATTATATTTATGATTAGCGTAGGAGTTTCGGCATTTGTTTTTGCAACTCCCACGCGTCTCGCCGCCAGTCATTGCACCAGAGCGAAAGAATATCAATTTAAATTTAAAAAATAAGGACTCGACAGATTGAAAATAGATCCTGTACTCTTGACAGAAGAAGATTCAACATTGTTTGGGTGTTTTATGGATCAAACGCGAATGTTGCGTTTCAAAATTGCATTTTTCATCGCAAAAGTTCGTGAAAAACAGGCATCACGTTCGTATATTTTCATAAGCGTGAAGATTGTCGATTTAATTTCAGAGTTTCTCTGAAGAGTTTCTTCTTCTACTTTACTACAACCATTTTATTGATATATACACATTTCTATATTTATATATCTCTATAGACTGCTTATAACTTTTACAAATGCATTTAAATTTATAAATAGACCTGCAGACTAAGTACTACATATATTCATCTTTTGAGTGTCGAAATTCCGCGAATGTTTTTTTTCCCAGCTTCCAATTTTGTAGTCAATTAAAAGTTATTTGTAATCTATTTACACTTTGAATCCTGACTCTTCAATAAAGTTTTATGAGATATATTGTAGCATTCGGAAAAAAGCGTCATTAATTATTCAGTAATTGGCGGCAAGGAACGTGACTTCCTTTCGATTTTTGCTCGTAAACGTAATTCATATACTCGTCTTTATAAAATATATCTATATATATATATAGAAATGAATAAGCTATAAGAAGAAATGGAATTCATGATTCGAAAGTACAACTCCACTAATACGAAACTTTTCCATTTTCTATTTAACATGAATTGGGAATTGCAGTTTCGTGACGTCACGTAAAACGCACGCGCAGATAATATCGAGTTCGTGAAACTTGGACATCTATATAGAAAGTGAGAACTGTTTCCTCTTCGGTATGCTAGTGCAAATGGCTGAAGGCCTCTGATCAATCGATGGAGATAGTAATCGCTTTGATTGCGCGATACGATTAGAAGCGACACACGATAATACCCCATGAATTTATCAACGATCCTGTTTTAAGCTCGTTAGGGCTGTGATGTTATTTATCTAATTTCGCCCATTAACGAACTATCAGCGACAAAGCGCGTGTCTAGTTTATACCAACACAATCACCAGTAAACTAGTTCTGGTTGTAAAACAGTTTATTTTTGAGATTAGACGAGGAAAAGGAAACTCTAAAGTCTTTTTCCTTTTAATGATTTGAAAGCAAGGACCACAATTCAAAAGGACTAAATTCTATATAAATTTTTGTCTAGGACCTTAGCATCTGCTGCAGGTACCTACTCACACATCTGTCTTAACTTTTACACGCACGATCCTTTTTTATATGAATACCTTGTGTCGCCTGAAATATCTGAAAGTTAATATCGTTCAGCTCAAATGCTTTGTTATAAATACCAATTTCATATAATGATTTTTCAATAAATTATTACGAAGATTCAAAAATCAAATATTTCGTGGGCAAACGAATAAACTCTGAAATAGCCATCGATAAAAGTTGTGGTCATCCCGAAAGAAAAAGTTATTAGACGGAGAGGGTGATATATAATGGGAAAAATAGAGAAGTAAAGAATGGGTGGGAAAGTATTTGAAGGGAAAAGAATTAAATGTCCATGTCATACCCCCTCTCGTCTACTTTATGCTCTGGGTTAAACTTTGCTAATAATTCGCCAGATTGGCGCCACCAGTAGGCATGCGCAACAAAAACCAATAACACTCTCCAGTTACCCATACAGCTCTCTTCCTCTTTCCCTCTTGGAAACCCTCTCATTTTCTCTCTCCAACTTTCAGAGGTGCTTCGTCCTCCCCTTGGCTCACAAACCCCTCTCTTCAACCTTTCCTCCCTTCCAAGTAAAATTTTACCCTTTTCCCCTCAGATACAGACCATCCAACCGAACCACCCGCGAACCCACGCAACCCTGCACACAATTGCACACTAACCAACCATTCGAATACCATCACATGGACAAAGTACGTATCCTGGTGGAAGCAGGCGCATACCGAACTCCTTCCGAGTGCACTCCCATAAATCGTGGATTACTCCCGATTCACAAGTACAGTAAACTCGAGTTCCGGTCAGCTTTAATTAATTGAATTATAATTGAGGATATAAGGCCCGGTTCCTGCTGAACATTATTATATTAATGAGCATCATTCGTGCAGCTCAATTAAACGAGTTTATGATTTTAAAAAACAAAAGGGTGATGAGAAAAGAACTATCTACACAGAATTTACTTCAAGTTCCATCACCGATTCACAGTAAACTCCAGGGTATTAAATCGTTGTAGATTACTTTGATTATCAAATTGAGATCAAGATGATCCACTTTGGCGGATCAAACCATTAATGTGTGTACTGCTTTATTCGCATCATCATTCGTATTTTTTCCACTCGAAACAAAAGGTTCGTAGTGTCTGTAAAGAAGATCTCAATCAAATATCGGATCACTTTGATCCCATGCAGTTGTCTATAAACAGAGAAAAAAACTTATTGAATTTTATAGAGTATAATCAACTGGATATGGTCTCGATTTAAATTTTGCACAAACCCTATCCTAAGAAATCATAACTTTATTTGAATGAAAGCAATTATGTTTTTCAAACAATAATTCTATGTTTCAACGATTAAAGGTGCAAATAAATTCATGAATGCTAATGGCACTGCCAGCAGGAAGTATATGTATAGGAGACTAGAGACCTATTCGTTTAAGTTTCGTCTGATCTCAACGCCAAGGAAGTTGAGAGTAGATTATTTAAATGGAATGAAGTATTTAAGACTGAATGAAGTTCCAGCACAGATTTAGTTCTCTAAAGTTGTATGAAGAATCTCGATTGATTAATTAATTTTATGTAAGAAAATTACATTCGCTTTAACGAGTAACGAAAATCGTGATCAAAGTCATTCCCCCGTTCAGTTCTACATATATGAATACATAAACTAAAATCAGAATAATAGTGATAATAAAATTGAAAAGATACTGTCGTGCCTACGAGTTTCATGCGTGATATAACAAAAATTTAATGAAGAAGAGATCTCCGTAAAGACATTTCGTAATGCTGTAATTATACTCCTAGGAGTATCTATAATATAACTATAGTTCTAGTAAATAGTTTGTAGAAATAATAATGAACTTTATATTGAGCTATCGGCGAAGCTATCTGCAAATCGCGCAAGACTGTAATAAAGTATAAGTGTATATATAGTTTTAGAGAAATTGAGAGCAAAATCTTGACACAGGGCCAGAAATTCAGTATTTCATTATACTATAAACATGATTTTATTATATTATTATTGTATAATATATCAAAAGTATTTCCTTTCTATTTTATTAAAAGAAGCTGCATTTAATGGGAAACAAAGTGCGTAACCTTCTTAAGGGTTACATCTCCAGGAGCGGAATGCTGCATCTTTCAAGAGGAAAGAAGAGATCGCCAATGTTTTCTTAGGGTACATTCACCCGCGTTCACCATCTTCGCGACGAACGCGCAGATTCCGCAGTTTTATTTTTGAACTTCGAGTAATTCTGTTATACTGCATCTTAATGCAGCTTGAATATGAAATGCAAATAATTTCGTCAATAGAATTATATTCATGTATATAAAAGCAGTATCAACAAAAACAACCGATTATGTTTGTCTTTTTTCATGACATTTGACTTTTAGCTGCTATCAAATATTGTTTTTACAATATACGTTTTGTATAACCACGTTTTGCTCTTATTCCTGTTTGAAATTTACAATAAGCAATTCAGAGAAATATATGTTGACAAATGACGAGATACAAAGCTGAACATGATGACAGTTCATCGGCAGGTAGTTGTGCGTGTGAATACACGTGCGAGTGTGTAAATTCGTAGTTGCACGAATGAGAGGCAAATTGAAATTGCGCCCTTGGGGTGAAACGGTTCCAGTGCGCTTTTTGTGCAATTATATCCAGGCGACGCGTTATCTTTCATGAGAAGGAAAGAGCGAACAATCGTTATGCCGATAAAATCTGAATACAGCAAATATCTGCATTACTATATTTATCAAGAGTATATAACTATAGAGTCGAAAATTAATCCAAACTTCCCATGCAAAGCGAGAGAGATTCGAAGCAACGCTATATTTCTTTTGACAAATGAGCAAGAACAATAATTTGCTTTTCACAGTATTGTATTGTATTTTTTGCTGTATTTATCCGCGGATTTCTCAAAAGTAATATAAAAGTGGGATTTACTTTAAAAACTGCAAATTAAATATAATCTTTTCTATATAGAAAAGTTAGTCGAGAGAGTGACGTTGAGTTTGTGAATCATGCATTCCTAATGGGATCATTCGCCTTTCCATATAAAGCGGTATTCATACACGGAAACCTATGCAAAGAGCAAACTTGGTACCTGAAAGATAAACCTCAGTAACTGCAGCTTCCGAGAAAATTTAATGGCGTTCCTATCTTGTGAAATATGAATCGTTAGAACGCTATTTTTATCCCGTCAGTTTAAAATTAATTAAACACGAACAGCACCGGTTTATTCGTCAGGTACGGGTACGTAGATGGGAATACGTGACGTCGTCAGAAATTCTGTGCAATTTCGTCGAGAATAATTACGTCGGAAACTCTGACACTAGAGTACAATTCTAACAAACCTGGGCCAAGTTTTTGTCAGCCCACGCACCGCTTGACTGAATTAAATCGAACGTTGTTGAGCTTACGTTACGAGAAGCAATTATCGATTTTTCAGAAACTTGGTGTATATTATTAATATTGTTATTACTATTCCAACTTCAATGTTTTGTTTAAGTGTACTTAAGTACAGAATAGAATCCTGAAAATTCCCTGAAGTCTCACGTCTCGTAATTTCGAGTTTCAAAAAAAAAAGGAAGAAAAGTTTTCGTTCGCGATCGTTGTTCATCCTGAGAGGAAAAGCGAAATGGAATTGGGGTGGATTTCCTTCTCCCGAACAAGGAAAAGCACACTATCACTAACTGTGAAAGCCTATAAATGTTAATTCATACTTTTTATTCACTACGATATTTGGGAGTTTTTTTATTTGTGGATTGTTATAAAACTACTATATATTTAATAAAAAAATAAAATATTTGGTCATGCAGCATCAATTTGTTTTCCTATAACATCAGAATTATTTGTTGCGTGATCGTATTTTAATAAACGTGCATGCGTACGTGACATGTGAATTCTTGCTCATATCCACAACGAGCGATGACATTTGGTTGACTTTTATTCGCGCGATATTTTTTCCCATACATGAAACCACCCTTCATCCCAACATTCACCGCCTTCTGAACATATATAAATATATATTACACACATATATACCAGTTGGATATTAAATGTGTTTTTACGAGGTGCGTGTTCTCAAGAAATTAACAAACAAATTTTATTAAGATAACTTGCAATTCATGTAAAGCCTCTCGGAAAAGTAGAATGAAAGATAATCGAAAAATTTATAGTATTAGCATATCAAATTTTATTATATAAAAGCGCTGCTATTATTAAAATTACACTGGAAAAAGTGCGAGATTAAATAAAACTATAAATACCGGAAGAAAATAATGAATGCATGTGTTACTTACCATATGAGTAAGTTTTTAAACCCGGTTTTTTTCTACAATTTTTACATTTTCAAAAAAATTATAGTCAATATCCGTCAAGAATGTGAACACGGATAAATGTTGACTAACATTTTTCTGAAAATGTAAAAATTGTATAAAAAAAAACCGGGTTTAAAAACTTGCTCATATGGTAAGTAACACATGTCCTTAAAGAAAAAAATATAGTTTTAAATGACCCTGTGTCAAATTTTTTTACGACATTTAATTCTTAATGAATAAGGCAGAGGATGATAAGGAAGCAACGATCGATTGACATATGAAAAAAGTACCAATTACTCGTAATAATTACGCACACCGCCTGCACGCGAATGGATCTTTGACTCAGCGGTAAAAATAGGAAGGGTGGGGCTGTAAGAGCTTTCAGCTCTTCCCTCTTCACAATACCTAAGTACATATTTATATTCATGTTATGTATCTTTAGCTACACTGTTAGCAATATCTACATATTTGAATTTTCAATCATATATTTTAATCATAAAATATTGTCGTTTCAAAAACATATTTCTGCAGTTCTAACATTATTCAATTATCATTTTTACCATTAAAATATTAATTGTCATACGTCGTTTAAAGCAAATCAAACTTTCCAGTACTTGTAATCTTGCAAAATCTTTGAAATGATTCTTAGGAGTTTGTGATAGTGTTTTCAGATAATATTTGAAATTTGGAATGTTTAACACGCCGAATATAGAGACTGAGGCTTATTCCGCTGCTTTTTTCTCATTCACGACCCCTCGATTCACGATCCCTTTTTTTTTCCTCCATATATCCCCTTTACTTCTCTCGTCAGCCTGTCTTCATCCACCGACTATTCCACTCGTCAGTTCGGATAATGCCTATTCTGAATAAGAATTCTCTCCACAGAAATCCAACAGGCGATCAACGCAGGACATATTTTGCGCTCCGATGGAACAGAAAGATGTTGAAAATAATCACACGAATGAAAAGTATCCCTCTTCTGGTAAACTTTCGCTTGAAAAAGTCCCTATTTGCAAATTAACCCCGGAGGTTATTGATGAATCGCTCGATGAATCGTATTTTACGCCAGTAATAAAATGAATTTATTTTTGGCAAATGCCTCTTCTCTCTCTTTCTCTTACTCTCTCAGCTAAACGAAACCTTTGATCGTAAAGCCAAAAGCATTCGTTCTAATAGAAGCAAAATGAAAATGCGAAACTTATTTTGAGTCAAGTTAAAAGAGTACAATTTATATAACTAATTTTCAATTTGTTCATGTTTAAAATTCAATTATTCTTAAAGTCGTTTCCGGGTTACTAGTTTTAACGAGACTTTTAATTTGGTACCTTTAGGTGAAGAATCGGGGTCAATAAAGCAAATGATGATATTTATGGTGTGACTTACCTCTCCATGCGTGTCCCTTCGACCATCAGGGGTGTTTTCCGGCAGGAAGTAGAGCCGCAAAGAGGCGAGGGGTGTGTTTGGCCCCCGGCTGTCAAGCCAGAGTAATTGAAGCTCGCCGATGCTGACAAGATCGGCATCACTCCAAAGTTTCGTGAGGAAAAAACTTCCTAGACGAAGAACACGACCATTTCCTATTCGAACTGCTTTGTAAAATGTATACGGGCCGTGACTAAAGCAAGCACCACCCAATAGCTGAAATTTCAAAGAAAAAACGTCCTGCTTTAATTAATACTTTCAAAGTAAAATTAATTTAGAAAGTGCATGGAACTCTTAATGGATATTAAATAAACCATCAATAGAAAGTATAGAAACACGGAGCTTCTATAGATGTAGTTCCAATTAATTAATTCGATTCGCAAAGATGAATTGCCACTGGGTAGTCAATTTCTTATAGCTAAACTTCGAGTCCAAAATAACAGTTTGAACATTCATGTGATGTTAGTTCTGAACGTTCAAATGAACGAATTTTTGTATTGATTGTATTTTAAGCTATAAAAATTGTCAAACATTAATTAATTTGCATTAACATTAATTTTTTATAGAAGAATATGAAAATCATTTATAATGTCTATGGTTATTTGTAGTTGAAATATAACGTTTCTGGATAAAACAGAATTGGGAAAAAATATTTCGTTCATTTGAACGTTCAAAACTTTTGGTACATGAACATTCGAACTCGAGTTTATGTGAAATTCTGTTCAAATAAATAATGAGAATCGACGTTTACAAATATATATTTGTGTGAAAGAATGTGATTTCATGTTGCACAAGTTGAGCTAAAGTAATTCTTTAGAGTACTTTGCAGAAAAGAGTCACTAAGATTGTTTCATCATTTGTAAATGAAAAGTCATCAATTATAATAATTATGTTTTGTCGCGATCAGTAACCTCAAAATTCAAACTGATAAAGATGGTATAAACTATTTATGTACTGCGTGACGCAGCAACTATGAATGTCGATCAATATTGTCAATTTTCTATACATAATTGGAAGTGATCAAGTTTCAAGCTTTTAAACTAGAATACAATCAAAATTGAATTATTTAAAATTGAGGAGATTAAACTTCGTAGAATTTACTTTGAACATGTTCTCGAAAATAAAACTTTACTGAATAAAAGATTACTCTTTGTAAAAGAGAAATTTGATGTGGCATATACTGTAAAATCCGAGAGAACTAAAAGAAATGATATACATTTTAAAACAGAAGTAAAGAGGAATCAGAAAATCTGAAATTCAGAAAGAACTCAGCTATAAGCTTTTAGAACATCATTTCCGTATCTGTTTGGGGGAATAAAGGGAAGGTTTGAAACAAATAAAAGGAATAAAGGAAGAATTCCGACAAGGAATGAACTACTAGAGAGTAAAAAGAGAAAGAGGGAATGATAATATCTCTGGCGAATATTTGCTGCGCACCATACGCACAAAAGTTAATCATATATAAACCTCAGGTCAAATGTGATTTATATATACTGTCAAGACAACATAGGAATTTCGCGAAAATAAAGCAGTATAATTGGATAATTAAATATAGTGTAATATATTCCACGTTAGTCAAATTGTTAACAATATGAATTGCCAGAGACGTAAATTAATTACATGATAATCAGAACAGTTAATCATGAATTATACAGTTGGGTTAAAATTAATTATGTACATACTACGTAACATGGCAACTTCATTTTACTCTCAATCTGAATTAGTATGAAATTACATACTAATCAGGTATATGTAGTGCCGATTAGTTTATTTATTTTTTTACTAATTAACATTAGTAAGCATTTTTACTACAAATAATTATAGTTAAGAATTACTAATTCACAGAAAAAAGCTCCTAATTCATTTAGTAAACTTATTAATTGATTTAGTTACTTCTTACTAATCCAGTTTAGATTAATTAACTGTTCTCAAAATACTTTTCTCTTTTCTGCTATTACTATGCTATCTTTTTCTTAGCTTTCAACCAATTGTTATTGAAAATACTGAAAATACTCCAATTAATTTAAATTAATTCTAAAATCTGTATCAATTTATTAACAGATGGATAAATAAAGCAAGAAAAATTTAGTCGATATCGTGCAGCAATTTTATTCTATAAAGACAAATTGGCCGCCATCTGTCGAGTGAAGGAAGTAGGAAGAGAGAAAGAAAGCAAGAGAGTGAGAAACAGCTAAAACGTCACATGCACAATTCGTCCAACCTCGCATCCAATTTTTTTACGATTAATAAAAGGAAACTATTTCGCAATACCTATACATTTCCCAGAAAATCAAACAAGATCCGGAAATCATTTCAATTTCAATAAAGTAACAAAATATGAAATAAATATATATCTGGGATCGTGAATTTGTAAATTCAAATCTTGGATTAAATACATAATTGGAAGAAAGGATCGTTCACGACATTTGAATTGCATTAAAGTCGAGATATAAGTATGCACGAGAAAAATAGTACAAAAAGAGAATAACATAAACTAGCAAGTTGATACCTTATTGGTTGTGCGGAGTCGCATTTATATACGCTTGACCTCCCGCGGCTAACTCAACTCAGTCAATTAATACAAGAAGCGATATTTCTCAACTCAATCGAGGTAGGTACATAGTGTGCCGCATTGTATTAAACCTCACATAGTTAATGAACATTATACATTAGAAATTAATATTCTCATCATATAATTTTATAATTAAAACAAAATCAAATTTTTTAAAATATGTAATTGCCTTCTTGTAATTTCGTTTGTTGATATATTCTTTACATATTACAGTCAGTCATTAAAAAACCTAATAAGAGGAAAATTACTCAATAATGAATAAATCATTCTTACTTACTCACGATCTCTCAGGCATAAATGGCATAATTGAAATAAGAATGATCAAAATAATTACATCTGTTGCAGAAAAGAAATAAGATATTCAAAATCTAGAAGTAATTTTCAGAAACATTACAGAAAATTTGTTATGACCTTCGTATCAAATCTAACGAGATTCTCGGCGACTAATTTTTCATAATTCAACAGCAACTTGAGCAAGATCCGTCATTAACGAAGCAGTTAAATACTAAAATCAAAGTAGTATTGTAATAGCAATAGATTTATATCATAATAATTTTATAGCAATTAAATTAAAAAATCTCATTAATTCAAAGTTTATTCATTTAGTAAATGGTTAATGAAGAAGTAAGAAAAAATAGTACGCGTTTTGTTCAAGACTGTACACACAAGCGTCTGCTTTTTAGAGAATTTAGTCATTACTTCCTTTGCTTTATTTATCCGTTCATCTAAAATTCAAGGCATTTAAACTAAAAGAAAAGTAAGGTCATTTGAATGTCCCTGAATATCCGGAAAATCAATTTTCTTCATTAAATTCAAGAATTCAAAATGATAGAATTTGAAATTATTGATTTATTTCGGCTCTTGATAAATTACTATGTACTAATTAAAAATTAACTTTAATAAATTAATAACCATAATAAAATATTATTTCAACTAAGTTTCCTGGTATCGTTTCTTTTAGTCATCTTTGTATTTATATACATGGATTCCTACGCAGCACTTAAATATATATACGATGAAAATATTTCGTACCAGCATCGAGGTAAATTAATACCACTGACGTGCTTTGTTTTAATCATCCTCGAATACAATGATTTCTTATTTGTTATTGCCGTGGGCGGAGTCAGAAAACAATTAAAAAATCAATTTTCCCGAATAAAAGTTTAAAGGCATGTGATACTTTATCATAAGAAAAATATGGTTTCCCAAACTTTACATCGGCAGTAATAAATATTTTTCTCTAATTTAAATAAAAATATTTAGTACTACCCTTATGGTACAAGCGCCAAGTCACGTGACTTATACATGGCCTTAATATGTAGCGAACCGACAGTTTGGTATATTTAATGTTAATGAAAGGGTTAAAAAAACAGAAAAAAAGAAAAATGTGATGGCACTGTGATATCAATGGCGGAGGGTTTTGCAGGGAATGCAGCTGTGCGGCGAAACGAGATTAACGCTATAAATACCGACCGCCAAACGAGAGAGGAAGAGAGACAGGGAGAGAAAAGAGAAGCTCTCGTGCAAAACTCTTAGCCAAGACTGTACCTTTAAAACATTGGAAATAGTTATGGCAGGGGTTCTCATTCCCTGGGAACATGCACGCCCTCGTATCGATTCCAATTATATAACTTTACTCCATTTACTACCACTTACCTAACTAGTTTTATCTTAATAAATGTAATTAAATTCAAATATTAATTTTTTGTAATTACAATTTTTTGTTAATTCATATTTGAATCGCAGCATCGTACAAGGGAATATCAAATTTTTTGGTCTCGAGTGCAACGGCTTCTCACCACCTTTTGATATTGTTTTTGAATTTTCATTTTATTTCAAGTAATTCCTCTGCTTGCTTAAAAAATATTTTTAACTTTATAACTTTTACATTATCAGGATCTGTTTGCGCTCAAATCAAGAAATTTTTATCTCCTTTTATGATGTGGTGATATAATTTAGATATGTATTCAATTTAAGCTGTCTGTTCAGCTTTCAGCTGCACAGAAACCGGTATAATTATAATGTTTTAAATAAATTTTAATATTCAAGTATAATGAAGTTAAATCAATATTTACATCGACATTGTTTCGATAATATGTATTTAAAAAAAATATTCACTTTAAAATATAAAATAAACCAGTCTAAGCGTTACGTTTTTATCATTTTATGTTTTCATTCTTATCATTTGATCAATATTACAATTTTGCTGATTACTACACAAACTGCTATTAATAACACTGCTAAATAATAAATGACTTTGGATTAATTCACTTTTTAAAGTTAATTATTGCGAGTTATAAAGTAAAAAAAAGCAATCATAAAATATGCAAATTGAACAAAAATAAAATGTTAAAGTAAAAAGCTACAGTTTTTTTGTTTTTTTTTTAAGTGAAACTTTTTTGTTTAATAAATGAATGTTCCTTTTAAAAAAATGTTTTTGTCCTCCAGAGTGAGAAATGAAAAGAGAATTTCAATCGACCTTCTACGAAAGGACGTTGGAAAAAAATGGGTATCCAGGGGAATGGAAGATGGGATATGGGGCAATGGCCCCCTTCATTGTACACCCCTGCCGCCTATAATCTCATATACGAAACTGTCTATGTGAATCTGCTCTCTCCATCTTTCTCTCTTGTCTTCCCTTTGCCATTTTCCCTCTCTTCTCTTTCGCGTCTCCTTTCCTACTAACTGTCTCTCTTTTCAATGTTATGTTGCCAGGATCATCTATCTCACTTCAAACTTGTCTCTCTCTTTCTTTCTCTCTCTCTCTCTCTTTCTCTCTCTCTCTCTCGCCTCCTCCTACCCCTCACACCCAGGAGTCCTTCGATCTCATAGAACTCTCTCGCTCATGCTCACACATTTACGGGAAACTTTCTCTCTCTCACTCCTTCACCAACTCCCCCTCACCCTCCTCAACGCTGGACATTTTAAGCCCACTTCACAATAAGTTAATTCGTTATGAGGAAATCAGCTGGCGCTGATGATTTTGGAACAGATTAGGAGATTAGGGAATTTTAGTAAATGACCCTATTGCTCACCAAATAAACTGCATTGTTCTATCACTAATTTACAACATAAATCTGATTATTTTGTTACTTTGATATTTTGCCAATTTAATTTCGCCTTTACTTTTGCAATAATAAACATTTTTCACTGAAATCAGGCTATTTAGTTAATTTTAGCAAAAACTATTTATCATTGTGAGCGTAAAGTTGGTGAAACTAAATTTACTCTTTTGCTAATTACCACATTCCTTTAATAGAAATTTAAGCAGTTCAATTTAAAAGCTTTAAACGTTCAATTATTAAAATTATTAAAAATATTTAAATATTTAAATTGTTTTTAACTTGAATATAGTTTTTTTTTAAATTTATTATTCAGGGATATAACATTATTTTCAATTCTCGAGCGATTTTTCCCCAGCTTAGAAACTTTATTTTAAAATGGATACTTTGAAAGAGCCTAACTGAAATCTTCAAAACTTAAATGATTTGCTTTGTGAGGTGTTGTGCCGAAGAGTCAAGTGTATATCTCTCGAATGTGATTGTGTGAGAATATACCTGACTAAATTCCATGTATCGAAATTGTGTGTTACCTTATACATGTATATGTATACATCGTATGTTTGTGTGGCTCGACCAGCTTGCCCTCACAACTACCAGCTATAGCTTTCATATACACGCCCCACTCCACACAAGATGCCCACCCATCCTATCCATGCACGTGCAGCGAATTTAAAGGTCCGCTCATATAAAGGTTTTAGCCTTTTAATCATCCGAAATTTGATATTTTAGGCAGATTCCTTTCCGCCGTTTACGCTGACTCAATTTTGTTAATTAAATATTTCAAGGAAAAGGGCTCTAAAATGAAAACTTTAAAACCTTGATTAAAAATGGTATAAATAGCCATGTATTAGAAAAAATGAAACTAGTACAACTTTAGTTAGTAGAAATAATCGAGGATAAAAAAAATTGAGTTTGTACAGTATAATTGAAGAGACTGAATGCAATTAAATCCCTGCCACTATGTGTAATTTGATCATTCATTTTTATCTTTTTTTTTTTGCAATACTGTCGCTGAATCGCATTTTTTCACTTTCTCCCATTCTCTGCACGTTCGTCTCTTAGCAATAGAAAATACGTGGAATTTCTACAAAACGTGGTGGAATCGAAAGTATAAAGTATTAACTATAAAATATAAAATCGGATTAAAAATTATGACATTGTCGATTCAGGAGGAGAGCTTGAAAGTGCGTGAAAGGAAAGCTTCTTTCGTTTGTGATAAGGTTCGCGATAGAAAATCAGAAAAACGATATAATATTTTGCGTTGCTAATATAACAACAAAAAAACTGAAAGTGCCTCTGTGACTGAATGCACCAATATTTCTGAGGAAAAATACGGGTTGCTTTCACGTGTGAAACCTTATTTCTGTTTGATAAATTTTATACAACATTATAAAAAGAGATAGATTCTTCGCATTCTTAGTAATGTAACAATTTTAAATTCAAATCTGATTTCATCTGAAATATTTCTTCGCTTTTTTAAGTCTTCTTTACACCCCTTTTATTTTATTATCAAAATATCTTTCTTCCGTTTTAACTTCCCTATTTCTTTGCAAAAAGGCTGACATCGTTCCTGCAGGATTATTGAGTCTGAGGTCATTATCGTTATTATTTCCGACCGAAGGTTTTCGTTACAATAAGACATCTAGAGTTAATTGTCAATAAAGACTCGATGTGACGAATGCCCGGGCATTTCAAGTCGTCTCCGAAACACGAAAACGATACATCTTTGCAGATAAAGGCTGCTTTTTGTTTCGTCAGTCTTGAATTTCAGAGAAACTAAACGATAAAAATGATATTCTATATTCTTTCTTTAATTCGATAAAATTATATTCAACTGTCTTTCCTTCAATTGAGCAGTTAGAAAGTTCCTCAGCAGGGGGCGCTAATTTTCCTTTTCAATAGTTTCAAATTTCAGCAAAAAAGGGGTATTTTATCTAAAAGCGCGACTATGTAAAACAATAAATTAATTAATATTTACTCTCTAAGCGCGATCTTGGCACGTTTCTAGGATTATTAACTTCGTTAATTAAATTATATCTTCCAGACTCTAAAATGTTAAGGAAATACGCATATTCTGTGGAAAATCCAATCTCTTGAAATATATGACTAACGGGAAACTTTGACATAAACGAAAATAGATTCTAGAAAAGCTTTTGCACACTACAGGTTATTAAACTTGACGGACTTTGACAAGGGCTTTATCGTTCGAGAGAGTAAACCGATATTTTCGACGGCTTAGTGAATACAAGGTTTGGCTGATGCGTGTGCATATGTATTGTGTATGTGCAATTGCATCTACATTCATATAACTAATTCCTTCACGATTATTCATTTGGATAATACATACTGCTTATCACATACAATTTCAAAGCACAGTTTCCTTAATTATATATTCATACAAATTTTAATATGGAAATCAATTTAAATCCTCTTAATTATTGTGAATTATATACACGAAATTGATTTTTTTCTAATTCTCTCGCTTTATTAACTTTTTGGAGTGTTCTAGTGTTCGTCGATACCATTTTCGAGCAGTGAACCTGTTTTTAAAACCTGTTATAACACATATACATAAATGTGACTGTAGGTTTGCTTTAAAGAAATTACTGCCTCCTGCATAAGTGTTACTTGTGGGAAAGTATGCAAAGAAAAGCTATCAGTAACTAGATAACTCTTAACTTTTGTAGTTATTTTAAATAATTATCAGTAACTAGAAAGCGAAGTTTAATATAATTGGCAAACTTAAAAAAAATTATACGAAAATTGAAAAACTTAACGAAGATAAAGATTTTAATAAATGGCTCTTTCACTTCTCTGAGAAAATTTTATTTCGGTTCTACTGCGAGTATATATTATAATAAAAGTTCCAACTCCTTCTGGAAATTAAATCTTGCACACGAATAACAATTTACCTTGTACTAATATTTTTCTTCTCCAAGTTTCAAGTCTAGCAACTCAGCATAACTCTACTATAAACTTTCTTTCTTCTCCTCATTACTAAAGTACGTTTACGGTTAAATAAATTTTATTTTGTTTAATTACACCTTCATCATTTTAATTGCTACTCTTGATATATTTTAAGCCTCTTAGTTTCGTAATAAATATTCATAAAAATGAGGCACTCTGACCTTTAAATATTGAATTTCTCCATAGATATATATTATATAGATGTTATACATATTATATATAGGAGGATTGTGAATATAATTAAAAATATACTATTTTTAGCTAATTCTTAATTAATTCTGATATGAAGACTATATTTATGCATCTATAAAATATTGTATTCAATTATTAATTATACTTTTTTACCTATCATTTTTATATAATATACATTATACCCTGTTCTTTATAACTGATACTATGTTACGTCTATTTGCTCCCAGACTCTGGATTATGAATTGACCTCCAAGCTAAGTGATTACTTGAGAAGATAATAAAATACGCGTTTGCAAATTTATTCACTTTGACTATAATATCATACGAAAAAAAAAGAAGAAAACCAGTCATTTTCACTCGAGTGTTAATTTTGTCATTTCAGATATCTAATACTTTCATGTCTTCCTGTACACACATTTAGACTTGATTTATATACACAATCTTACTATTCTTCCCCCCATTCCTCGTTAAGATATTAATCTCGTCTCCGCCCTCTTCTACAATTTACAGCTAAACCCAATCTTGACGTATTGTTGGTTTCAATTCACTTTCTCAAAGTATACAGCTGCTTTAAAGACTAACTGAGTCAAATGTTTTCACCTCAGTAATTTCCATGAAATGACTCATTTTCGGACGAGCAATTATTTCAGAGCTGAGCACTTGAAAAAAATGCATTTTACCCACAAAACTCAAAATGTTTTCTCAGTTTTCAAGCACACACCTTTCTTGTTGAAACAGAGATTTTTCAACGAGAAAGGACCTCGCCTTCCAGTCGTGAATAATTGAAGGGCTCAGTGCTCCGAGTGAGCGAACGACAAAGCGACATTTTTATCAGTTTTCAGATAATAGAGACAAAAAAGGCAGCGTTGGTTATTGTGTAAATATAATGAAAACTTTTATAATTGACATCTTAAATATTTTATATCTCTCCCGATCTACTTTCATTTCTTATCAATAAAAAAGAAAAAATTTATAAATTTAAATAAAAAATCAATAACATTGTGACAAAAAGAAGCATTGAAAAAGGTTAAAGTTTTGTAAAATATATGTGGCATTAGCCAAGGAAAATTTATTGCTGATATTTCTTTCCCTCGGTTATTTTTCCCCCAATTCTTCCTCCCCTCTTCTGATCCCTAACTCCCTATAATATATATATTTTAAATAAAAAAAAAAACGAGCAATTTTTCTAAGTTGCGAACTTTCTTTCAGTAATGTTATCATCTATATTCATCTCACATCCTACAAATAATTTCCCTTAATACTTATTTTATTAGCGAAAAGCGTAAAAAAATCTCACATAAAACATTTTCTTAGAAGTTTTAAATATAAAAGAAAGCAAAGTCGATTTTTTGTTTATTTTTCAGTATAAGGGAGTTTAGACACTCTTAACTGGCCACAAAGCTGAAAAATTTCTATTCCCCTCGTATGAAACCCATCGATTATTTTGGCCATATAGAGTGTCGTGTGGTCGAGACTATATATATGTACTGGATTGAATACTATGATTCTATGTGTGCGTGAGTGCATTTATATGATGTCCTATTATTATATTCAACGAGGGAATGGATAATAATATTACAGACTATTTTCTCTCGTTATTTGAATATGGTGTTATGCAAACATTTACCCTTAATTATCTATTATTTTAATATTCAAATATAGCTTTTAAAACCACTTTGATAATTAAAATAATTTATTTTAAAATGCAAAACAATTTTTCTTCTCGGATTTTAAACTAGGATTTTGTGATATCTGGAAAATTCCTAATGAAAACAATTTTATGAATCTTTAACCTCTCTCTGTAAATAAGCGCAGATTCTTGGACAGAAATATGGATCTTATACAAACTCCTTCTGACGAAGTTAGAGCAGAATGACATCAGAAGTGAATAAGCCAAGTCGTTTTTCACAACAGCTTAGCTTAAGAGGGTGATGGATCAAAATTCTAACTTTACAATTAAATTCCCCCATTTCATTCGAATAGTGTTAAAATTACAAAGCTAAAGAGCAAAAAAAAAGACTAACTATAATATCTATCAAGTAAAATGAAGAAATTGAATTTGGAGCTTAGAATTTTATTGATCCAAAACACACTCAATCTTTGCTCCGCGAAGAAATACTTATTCACGCCTAATTTAAAATTTATTTTTGTGAAATTTAAAGCAGAACCTCTTCAAAATTACACTATTTTCGAAAATTATAATTTAACTTGAAGTTCACCGGTTAATAATTCAAACTTATGAGCAATAATAGATTTTTATCGCATATTGTGATAAATTTACAATCTCAGACTTTTCAGGTGCGTCACGTTTAATTATTGCTCAACATAAAAGATCTTCCACTCACACAATTAAGGTATAAGAGTGTGAATAATGCATTTCCATTACCCATAGTCGACAAATTCCCTTCAAAGTTTAGAGTAGGCATTCAATACGAACTTATTAGAAAGGAAGTGGAGAATAATATGAAGTTCTTAAGTCTGATTGACCTATACGCTTCGAATTCGTATAGATGATAGATCAAAGTCCATATTACATATATAGAAACCTTGCCAACTAAGTTTATCAAAAAAAAAACTGTTTTTGTTCTTGCCAAGAGTATTTCTCGCTCATAACAAGACGATTCAAAAAAATTTGATGGAAAAGAGAGGCACAAAAGAAGGCCTTCGGAGAATCGCGATTATTTTTAACATGAAAGAAAAGCGTCAGTTTTTATAGTTGGATAAATTTGGACATCAGCCATGAAAAAGAGTTAACTAAAAATCAGCAGAAGTAAAGTGTTCAAGAAAAGTAAATTCAAGTTGAGAAAGGAGCCTGACTGAAAATGCAAATCGAAAAACATGAGGGAATAGATACCTCGGTATATACATATATGTATATGCTCGTATATAGATGTATATGTAAAGAGGAAAAAGGGGATATATCGCTGATCGAATATCCCAAGAGCGTCGTCCACTGTCAATGCAAACAATGAAAATTTATTGTTACAGATTACAATTCTCTATCACATAAAACTGTATAGTTAAATTGTATTGTTTTTAACGTGGCATGAATATAGAATATTTAGATAAACCTAAATCTCGGTAAATTATACTTCATAACAGTATCATTTTTATCAGCTTCAGGGATTCGAGACATATATATCAAGATGAACTTGTAAAATAAAATAGCTCGACAAAAATAATTCAATCCCCATAATAATAATTTGTTAATGTTTCGAATTGACATTTCAAATATTTCTTCATTCTTAAAATTGAAATCAATTAGAGGAATCAATAATACATGTCGCAGAAAGTTCAATTTAATAAAAACTCTCCCTCAATACCAACTGCTAGCTCTGCCAGTATCAATTTTATACCAAGAACAGGAAGTTTACGTACATTATATGGCATCGTAATCGCGTTTCGCTTCTGATTAGAATATATATAAGCCACGACAATATACATGTGTAGATAAGGTAGAGAAAATCATTATTTGAATTTCGACTTCTATTTGTTTTAAAAATTCAAATTATACATCAACAATCTGTATAAAAAAAAAGTTAAACCCACTTAGTGCTTATTAGAATTATTTGCATTTAAATTGAAATCTAATTCAAGTTTATTCATTTTTCAATTTACACAGGTGACTTTTTTTATTTTCAATTATCGATTAAAAGAGTCACGACTTTTTCTAGTAACAATTTTGTTTTTATTACCGCAGTTTTAATTTATCTATCAGACGTATACGTGCACTGGCTTCTCCGATTAATTTCGCGATTTCAAAAATTTGCTTTACATATTTGTATTTCATTGCCTCTTTTTTTCATTCTATAACTAAATTTTCGTTTAGCTTCGCTCAGCAACCTCGAATAATAATAGAATGCATTTTCCATTTGTTCAATTATTCCCAACTGTAATTACATCGAATCTCTCAATCGAGTTTTACCCGACACCACCTCACCCTTTACTGCCCCTCTGTCGTCCGTGACTTTTCACCCTAGCGTAGCCAGCGCCAACCCCAAACGTTTTCATGCAGAAATTGCTTGTGGTCATATTCTAGTAGTTTGTATTCCGCAATTGAAAATCAGGGCAATTTATACATTTATAATATTTTAATACAATGCCCTAATTTTTAAAAAATATTTTGTCTAGATTCGACATTATTTCATATTGAAAATACCTACGTAGGTAATATTTGGTAATATTGTAACAACTAGTTATCTAGATTTGTGTCATTTTATGCAAAAGTAAAGTGTGCTGCAGATAAATCACTGCGAAATGATGCAATAGCTTTCGCTTTTCACAGTGTTGAATCTCATCTATCTCTCAGCCTATTTCCACCGCTTATCCTTCCACGCCTTTCTTTCGTCAATTTCTCTCATTTTTCTAGTGCCATATTAAGATGTTTTGCATTTTTAAATCGAGGACTGCCATCGAATACGTAAAGAGTGATTTGAAGTCAGATTTAACCGGGTCACCCAGAAAGGGTACATAGAGTTCATATTATGCTTCGTGTTCGTATAGGTCAGTCATAATACACTTCCTATTTTTCAAGAGTTCCGTTGCTTTTATTAAAGAAAAGAATTCTTATATCGATTCTAATTGAAGTAAATATTTTTAACTAATTCAGAAATTCATTATTTCATTCCATAGTTACTACATATTTTTAAAAGCTGGAATCTTTATTGAATTACTACTTCACGTTTAAAACTTGGGAAACATTATTGCTATTAGTTCTTTTTTATGAATAAAAGGCCCGGACCAATCCTTATACCTGGAGGTATAATAAGCTAAAGCCCCTAGTAGAAGTTGGAAAAGAGGTGCTACGATGGTTTTGCGGAGTCTAAAGTGAGATACTAAATTTTGCACGAATTCTTCTACCTTACAGCTTCGAGAATGAATCCTCAGTGACTCTCATCTTAGCGCTTAAGACTTGCACAAATATTCAGAAGAGAAGGCACTAATTAATTAGACATTTTAATATAATTAGATGAAATTCCATCAATTTATCGAAGAATTAGTTTTAAATCGTTTCGTGTATTTTTAAATAACATTCAGAAAAAAAAATTTGTTACTAAGGCTTTAATAACAGGTTCAGGTTAGCCTGAACCATTTTTAATTATAATATAACAAAAAAAAAATTGATTTTAACAGTGTTTATTAATTTGGTAATAATAATAATAATAATAATAATAATAATAATAATATTTGATTATAAAAATTATTCTGAATTTTATCGGAAAATTTTTCGGAGACTTGTAAGAAAAATGTCTACTTATTTACCTGTTCGGTTCAAATTTAAGGTTTTAAGTAAGAAAAATGGGATGAAGGTCTTTTCTTAGAATTCTTAACGGAAATGCCCAACAACCGGATTATAATACCCAAACAGCTATAGGAAGAAAATTGAAGAACAGTATTTACAGCCTTACTACACAAGAGTCACTTTTCATTTCACTTCGAGTGACGAAGTATCGACTTTCCTTTTCTAGACCCTCTCTTTTTTCACGGTAGTAATGTGTTCTGCTTTAATAACGTACAACAATAGATCGTTTGTAAAAATAATGGAAGCAATGAATTTTCTATTAGGTTTGCAAATTTCATTGTATTTACTATTTTTTAACTCCCCCGAGTGAATATTATATTTGATCAGAGATTTGCAACGGAAAATTATTCATTATTACAATTCTATTGTTATTAAAGGCTACAATGTTCTTATTTTACGATTGAAATGTGATATTTCTTCTCGTTAACTTATACAAAATTAATGCGAATAGAGTTACTCCAATTATATAAATTAGAAGGAGCTTCCGCCCTCAGCACATATATTTTTATTGTACTACACGAATATCCGGTACAAAGCGAAATACTACGCAAGTCGACCGTATCGTAATTTTCTGGATAATTTAAACAGAAGCCCTAGCAAAATAATAAATCGAAGTCAAATAATAAGTCAAAATTGACAAAACTTAAACAATTATTTAAAACCTATTTGAAAGAATCTTGGAAGAATCTTGGAACAATCAAGTTTTTTTTTCTTAACTCTTATTAAGGAGAAAAATACGAAAACAATCACAGATTCAAAGATTGGCATTGTTTACCAAACAAATAAATCACGAAGTGGAAATAAATCTGCACCACTAATCAAGAGACATTACCGATTCATGAAACGAGCAACTAAACCAAGTGAAGCAAAATGGCTTCTTGCATTATCCGAACAAGGAGTGTTCATACTAAATCTGGTAAAACGAGTTCGTTCCAAACCTTAGTCTGTTTGATTATCAAAGTTTTTTTTTTGAATCGTCCCCTTTTCTTTGACAAAATAAATATAAACTATGAAATTTGTATCTCGTTATTATCGTCAATGTCCTACTGTTTTTTTAAATGTTATATCCGGTAGTCGTAATCGTATAAATATATACTCTTCACTACGTTGTCTCGTTAAATCCGTTTATGCTTCCTTTTATAACTTGCCATTTTACTCGTTTCAAGTGTTTCAACCTTTTAGAATTCTTTTAACATGTGCTTCAAGTGTGGTTGTTACCTCTAGGTTTACATAATCTACGTTTACACTGAATCGCTGGAAAATTAACAAACTAACAATTCGTTGTTAAATACAAAAAGTGCTCCTACAGACAAAGTTGACAATAAAAGCTAACAAAAGAGATAAAAGGAATTGCTAAGCAAGATAAAATAAAGATTTAATTGATATAAACTTCAGAATTCGAGACAATGTTTTTATTGTATAAACTTGATGTATTCAAAATTTAATATATTTCTCTTTGTTCAGGAATTTTTAAGATAAAAATTTAACTGCTGTGATTAGTCATCCATGACTAAATTGTGATTCTAATATAATATTTGCAAAATGTAAATTGTCTTGCATCATCGTGAAACACGTTAAAATGATGTTTTGTTGTGATCTACGATTCAGATCTTTATCATTATTCGTATCTTGATAACTCATAAATTTTTAGAAATACAGATTTTGTCAACTTGACTTTTCCAAGATTAGAGCTTCCTGTCTTATCAAATACAAATATAACTTTATCCTTACTTATTTTCTGTGTGTTTACATTTACAGTATTTTAGTTAATTTTCTATTAGTAAATGAAAGCATCTAATATTATAGCACCAATGCTATTCATTTAAAGATTAAAAAATATCTTTTAAAAACATAAAAGGAATATTAAATTTGTTTATGTCTTGAGGAACAGAATTATTGCTATTTTTGGTTTGAAAAATAAAAACAGTTGCATAAAATATTTTGCAAATGATGACTTCTATTTATGTATTTATAAATCATGGCTTTCTTCAATTTATTGATTCATTCATTTCATTGACGTCAAACATAATATTTAAACTTTGAAGGGACCGAAATTTTGCTCGTGCTTTCCTAAAGCATTACAGTATTAAACCAACCCTACATTTATCGTCATGACGCGTCACTTTCGCCGAGTGAAGGCACTCAAAAAAAAAGCACTGCTCTGCTCAACGCAGGATTGTTGAATTTCACATCATTAAATGTTATTTGAGACTTTACTTGTTTTACTTCTTTTTTAAAATGTTTTTATAATAACGTAACTAAATAATAAACTGTCAGTGAACGATGAACTGATTTTGCCTTCAAGCGTGATTGATTTCATAACTTTCTTGCACAGAATCGCGGTCAACTCTACTTTCTGGATTGACTGTATATAGCCAACTAATTTTGTCGATTAGAATTTTAACATGATGTACAGTCACGAGGAAAATTAGACTTGTTTTTCACTTTCGCGATGCAATATAGTAAAGTAGGTGTGTCGCAAAAGCTCAGAGAAGCTGCAAAAGTAAATTCCATTATAAAGTCGCCTTTCGTAGAATGCCGTCATAAAATGGGGTGTGAGAAAGCAAGGTCGAAATTTAGATCGACATTTATATTTTCCCTACGTAGGAAATAAAATTCAAAATATTTTCTTTCATTTTCAAGGATCCTTGAAATTCAAATGTTTTCTTGTCTTCTAACTTAGGCCCAGTTTTTAATTATCTCAAACTTTATGACTAAAATAATAAAATAATAAAATTATTGTCATAATTGTCATAATATAACAGAATTGTTAAAAATATTTCAGAATAAATATAGATTTTTCAGTATTAATTAAAGTTTTTAACTATTATTTTTATCGAACTTAAATTAATTTACATAATCTCGATGACGTTTCTTTTATTGAAAAATAAAATAGCGAACATAAAAGGCGAGTGCATTCATATGAGAAATGCGCGCGCACACATAGAAAGACTGCACTACAAGGATAAACACGCGCGAACGATTATTGGATAAGTTAAGAAAAAAAATTCGTTGTCGGAATAATATGATGCGAGGTGCATGGCGAGATAGAAATCTGTGTGCGAGTCTGTATATAAGTCTTATGTGTGAGACGGTTTACTTGTGTGTGTCTGAAATACGTGCTTCCTTCTTGTTTCTCATACGCGTCAATTCGTGTATACCGAGCCTCCAGCCGCAGATTATAATTACAAATACAAGCAGAGCTCACAGTTTTATTGAAAGAAACGAAATTCCTCTCGAGGTCAATGCGCGTGGGAGTAGACATTTAAATTTAAAACATTTTATAACCATTTAATTCTCTCCACATATTAATCATTACTTTTTAGATTCATTCATATTAGTGTTTAAATAACATATTCATATTTCGCATTGATTTTAATTTTAGAAATCTAAATTACTCAAAGAAAGAAAAAGAATCATTTCGTCTACAATAAGAATAATTGAATAAAAGCACAATCGCTTATTATGTTGTGTATATATTATGAGAAGAGACTTGCGCATTATCATAAGAATTAAAATAAATGTAATTATTTCCCAATTCCCATGACTCACTCAACAACTCTGCATCGCGCGATTATCGATTTAATTTCCAAATGTATACTTTCAATTTGACAGGGCGAGGCTCCCCCCGCGCTAATGCCCTTCATCGATTTGTAATCCGAATACCTCTACAACAATGCATTTCAGATTGATATCATAAACTATCCACAAGAGTGTCGGAATTTTCCAGACTTATCAATTCCCCGAAAACACCGAAATATTTCCAAAACACAATTTATAAACAATGAAATTCAAGGAAATAGGAAGTACTTAATCCTTTTATTTCACCAACTTAAATTATTAAATGGGAAATCAATATCTGCTTAAATTACGCTTCAAAATATGAAAAGTTGAGGTTTCAATTTTTATCTATGAGAAAATACGTAGTTTGAAATAAGTCAATAAAATTTACATATCGATTTAGAGTCGGCCGAATACTCCCGCGTGTTCTGAATTTTTATTGCTTTGTTATTATCATGAAATTAAAAATTTAAAAATAGTGAAAAATTTTTTTAAATAATTCATATTTTACTACTCAGTCATTATTAAAACAATGCGAGCCTAAATGGTGATGTTAAATCGGGTTAAGGAACATCTATAAATACTTCACCTGAGAAAGAAAAAGATGGAATGAAAATGGAAGGGGGTGGAGGGAGTGAAGCGAGATGGCGGGAATGCGAGGCGAACGTGAAAAAGAGAGAGGGGGAGATTGATAAGAGAGGAGAGCAAAGAAGAGAGTGGGAGAGAGAGAGAAAATCTAATAGTATCCTCGTTGAAGATGCCTAACTACACAATCAAACATTACCCCCACCACTGCCCACCACCAACTCCCCTCCCCTTGTCATATTGTTGCGCTGTCTTTATACATTGGCAGACTCCGCAAAGATGAAATTTTAATTAAAAAGATAACCTAATATAATATTTTTTTAAATATATTAAATTTCATAATTTGCTCACCTCAATTTTATCCATTTTTTGATTCCCGGTTGTCACTCACTGTCCTCACGTTCATCTATAATTTTTTTTAATCCACATCAACACACTCACTCACATAACACGATAAGTGCTCACAGACTTTATACACGATTTGCATGTGTGGAAACGAATAGTTTTGACGCGCGCGGACAAGCGACTCCGATGTGGCGCACGCCGCTGTCCCATCAAGACTACATACTTTGTATTTACTCTAATTATGTGACGTCACGGATTGCTGGCCCCCCACCATGCGGCCGAAGGTGTACGAAAGTGGACGAAGCGTGACGAAGTGAGACATTGGGGAGGGGATGGGGAGCGCATGGCGCGGGCGGCCATGATTGCATGTTCAGACTTTCAGAGTTTATTGAGAGTTCCTTGAGTAAAGAGCTGCTGTAATCATGTTGTTCGTGTGATATTAATATTACCAGGATGTGTATTTATTAATAGAAAAATAAATTATAATTTTCATTAAAGTGTTAGTGATTAAAAAGCGTGCATTGAAGTTATACTCGCGTCGTGATTTAGAGTGACAGTGTTCTGACAGTTCAGATTAATTCTTGAATAAACTTGTAAATCTAGAATAAATGGAAATAGATTGTAACTAGATCAATTATCTCTAATTGATCATAAAAGGGTAGATTTTAAAATAACTGACAAGCGATGCAGCGATTTTTGTTCCGCGTTTAACCTCAAAATTGTATATTTTCTACTTTGCAAGAAATTGATCGATTTTTCTGCTGTATTTTTAGAAGAATTAATCCAGAGACAGTTTTTTTTTATCTGTGGAAAAGAAAATTTACAATTCTTATTGAAGTTGAGGATTGTAACTTGGCAGTTTATATATCGTTAAACCATAGCCGTCGCGAACAGATTTCAGGAAGATATGCCAAGAGTTTTAAACGTTCAAATGATCGAAATACTTCTTCCCAATTCTATTTTATCTATACAGAATTACTTTTAATGTAAATTAATCAATATTTTATTACTGTTTCTAAAATGCAATCAATATAAAAATTCGTTCATTGGAACGTTTAGAACTTCAGCCATATGTCAAGATGTGCGTTTGGAGCAATAATGTGTGTAAATTTTAAAAGATGTGTTTTGTGTATGACAAAAACGTGAAATTTTAAATTAATGTAAGCAACCTAAGCTACTTCAGAAGTGCAAACTGTAATTATCATTTCACTTCTCTAAAGAATCCAGGAAACATCCAAAATTTGACTACAATACTCAATAAATTTGCTTAAAAATCGAGTATATTTCTCCAATTTATTACCCACTTCTTTGTATCCAGTTTATAAAGTACAATATGTATCTCGAATCTTTTTTAAGGACTCAAATTTTCGTTAAAGTGTATATGTTAAACAATACGTCTGCATATCTGATTTATTGATGTTTTGAATTATCAGTGTCTCACTGCATTTCGTATAATTTCTAACAAATACACTTTAATCACAATGTTTCAATTTCATAGCACAAGTTCGTCTGTCCCATTACTTTTTTTTTTATAATTTTGTTTACATGTTAAGTCTGACAGAGAAAATTTTGTTGCATTTAATAGCATGTGCTCGAGAGAATAGTGAAAGGAAGTCGGTACACAAATTTATAGTAAGAAAGATATTTAATAATTAGGCCCGACTGCGAAAAATTGTCGTGTTACTAAGATTTTAGCGACTAGCGCTAAGCTAAAAGCTTGTGGAATTAAGGTTTGATGGTTGTTCGTTGTCGTTCTCATTTCAGTTTAACCATTCTCTTTGTTATTATTGCAACTGTAAGATGAAAGGACAGTCTGACAACTGAGACTACTCTAAAGTCTTCCTTTTCTCAAAAAACTTCAACTTTCAAAATTATACCTAATCAATTTTTCTTTCTCAAAAGTTTATCTTGTGCGTAAATAAAATTAGAATACATATTTTCTTTGGACATGAATCAGACTACGGTCTTTGTAAAATGTCCAATACAACATTGTTTCTTTTTATAAAAATTCAAATAATTTGATTTGCTTTCTAACTTGATTTCTTTTACATTTTTATCTAGTTATTCTGTAAAAATTTATTCGCGTTATCGCTTTTGCTATAACGAAAAACAAACTAATGTCGAGGGGGAAACAACTCGAAAAGTCTGTGTACACCTTTACTGAAATCAGTGCAAATCAGTGTGTAACTTGTACACTGCATCAATCGGTTGTTAGCCCCTCGCATAATGTAAAAAATCTTGACAACTCGTTTCTCATAAACAATCCACACACATTTTCCATGATTTCCATTAATTACTGTTTTACATTTGACACTGTTGACACGCCTACCAATATATGGACAGCTATACATAATATCCTAAAAAATATTTTATCAGCGGATGACGTGCGACATTAATTGACCTGAAACAGGTGGAGATCTTGCATGATTTTATATTTTTATCCTCAGTAGGTTTTAAAAATGTTTTTGAAGAAACATTTAAAGAGTAGCGACAAACTCATAAAAAATTACTTTTGTTGAAAAATTTAGAGATTTAGATTTTTATGATTGCAAAGTGGACCCATGCAACATAATCATTTATTTGAATTGTAGCGTCGCTAGGATAATTTACTTTTTTTGCATTCCCAAAACCTCTATAAGATATTAAGTACTCAGTACTGTGTAAGGGATTCTCACTAATAAGTATCAGTTTTCACCTAGACTAGAATTGGTATGTGACAAGGGCAAAAGTTCATCGATACGTGATATAAAACAAGATTGATCCGAAACTTTAAGCAGAAATAATTATTTATATATTTAATGTTAACTTTGAATGATTGTAACTTATTTTTATAATACTTTATTAAAGCAAGTTGAAGAAAGCTTTTTTGTTATTGAAAATGTGTTGTACAATTTTGTTTTAAAACACGTATTGATTCGTGAAATACGTATCACAGTCAGCCCCCAAAGCATTACAAATTTAAAAATAAAGTAGGGATTGGGGGCCTTTAGGAATTATGGTCATTTCAGCTCGATCACATTTTGCAAGTTCTATCTTCATCGTCAATGCAATACCATGAAATATAGAAAAAATGATAGAAGTACCTACGTATATGATATTCAACTTATTTGCGATCGAACTGAGGCTCTTTACATTTTCCTTTTGCGCGATTTTATATTTTAATAATAAATCAGTATTACCGCTTTCATAGTCTTTTCTATTAATATAATACCGCTACTTGAATTTATTACTGTACCGATGCAATGAATTGAGTTTTATAAAGTATTTTTCTTTCATATGTCGCTTTCTCAATATCAATTTTTATTAATTGAATTTGAACCTAAATTTAAATAACTTAACGTTAAGTTATTATGATCCTATGAGAAATCATACAAGTTTCTTTAATACTAATATTTTTAATTGGCACTAACACTGATTTAAGGAATATGAGATTAAATATATGCAACAAATAAACGTCGATACAGCAATACCTTCAATTAACAAACATTTTCAGTTCACGCGAGACTTAAACAACTTTACGTCTTATGTATTTTCTAACAAGAAATCATAAATCACAGATCGCTTCAATGATGACACTCAAGCACATACATTTTCTCGACCCATTTGCATTGACTGCTACCGTAAGTTTTCAGAATTAGTTTTTAGCCATAAAAATCTAGACAAACTAAAAGTAAAAAAATGGAATCAATTTAAACTTTCAACAAACTTGTAACTAAACTTTACGATACAACTTAAAAAAACTATCTGGAATGTACAAGAATTACTAAAAAAACAAAGAACTAGTGTATTAACTAGACATTGTTAAAGTAAAAATATAATAAAAGTTTCTCCAGCGACCAATAGTAAGTTTTTAAGTAACTTTACCATTTACAGTTACCTTACAAGTTTGATCTGAAGTATAAATACTGCTATATTTAAAAATAAAAATACTATAAGGAATTGTAAATAATATGTTAAAAGTGTGACGTAAAAAATGTTATAAAAATTCATTAAAAAAGAAGATACTTTCTGGTCTCCTACGTTCTGAAAAAAGTGTAATACTGGAAAAAGTCAGAAGTGCAGAATAATTCCGAGTTTCTTTTTCACGAGATTGAGAAAATAAGCGAGCGAAAACCATAGGTTTTTGAAATTGATTGAAAAGTCTCATGGAGAGGCTGTATGATATGAAAAACCGCAGAGGGAAGCCCCACGTAAAATTCACGTACATAACTTGGAAATTTCAAAATATTTTCCAATATTCTATATTACCGCATAAATGTACATATGCAAGAATCAATGCAGGACAATGCTTCCTTGCCGTGTTAACGATTACTGGACAGGTTTGAATTTGAAATATTCGCTTTGGTATGTAAAGTTTCTGATAAATCCACTCTGCTTGCTACTTTTAAAATGTACAAGTATTCACCTACTACATTTTGAAAAGTTAAAAAAAATTCCTACCTACCGAACACTTGTTCATTTCAAAACTGCGCAGGCTGACTTTTCAGCTTTCCAGTAATTCATTAGTATAACATTATAAGGTTAATAAATTTAAATAAAAACGCGCTTCGAAGCATGGTTTTTGTACTTTTGCATCCCTAAGGATTAGCCAGAGGAATATATAAGCTAGATTAGATTTAAAACGGCAATAAAGACTCTTGTCCTACCTTAATTTATAAACATTTTTCCTTTTTTAGCGCCGAGATTATACTTTCACTGCTAGCGATTGGTGCAGAGAAGCAAAACGAGTGAGTCTTTAATCCTCTTCGTGGCTGGATATCGTCGTTTTATCAGCATTTTCATTCTTGCAGTCTGTCTCCGTAAAGTTCGGCCCAAAGAATAGTTTTTCGAGAAGGAGAATATACTGAAGAACATTAATTAGAAGTAAAATTTTTTTAAATTTGCAACGACTAGGGACAATAGAATTTACTTGATTTTACTTGATTAAAAATTGAAATTTTCAGTATATTCTTGATTTCACGAATATTCTCCAGGATATTTGCCGACTTTGAAATTGTAAAGAGTTTGAGAATTCTATGCTTCAGTTGCAGTTTCATCATTTTCCACAATCGAAGACTCTTGCGATTCTTCTGTGACCCTTTCTTCTGACTGTTCTTCAATAGGCTCTAGTACTTCCTCGTCTCTAACGTAATTATATTCGCCCTCTTCTTGGTCTCCTAATTCTTCTACAACTTCTACAACCTCACCTTCAACAGGGTTTTCTTCAGTTCTCAAGACATCAATCTGATCTTCTGGTTCCTCGACCTGTCCTTCAATTTCATCAGGCGATTCAGAGGTCTCAAGTATCGTAATTTCACCATCGTCTACAGGTTCAATCACAAGTGTTTCCTCGTCTTGAAACGCGTTTATTATCCTTTGTTCAATATTTAATTGCCTAACTGCATTTTCTAAATTGTCTCTCAATATCGAATTTGCCTCATCTTCCATTTCTTGCCACGTGTCCGGAATAAATGTCATCCGCACCATTTGATACAATTTTCTGAATCCTAATTTCTTGTAGAGACTTTGACTTGCCTCGTTCTCTGGACGTATTACAACGAATGGGTTGTAACCACGGTCTGCTACTAGTTTCGTTAAATATCTGAAAAGAAATATTTTTTTATCTATAAGTCAACAAATTATAATTACGAATAAAGCTGATAGAATCCTTAGAATTTTTTTTACCTAGCTAGTCGGATACCGTAACCTTTTCTACGATATTCTGGTTTGGTTTGCATGGAAAACATGGCCCCGTAATATGATTGCACCATCCATGCTGCCAGTTTTCCATCTACGAAAACACCGGCTGCTGGTAAAATCCTGATAAGACGTAGGAAAACCTCGTGACACTCCATATCATTAGCAGGATACAACTCATGAATGCATTCCGCGTGTTCTGCTTTCAATGGAAGAACCTAAAAGAGAAAATATTCAGGTCTTTTTAATATTTGTCATGAAATTTCGATTTAAATGAAAATTTAACTCCTGCGAGTCATACTTGAACTTCTGCTTCTGAATTCACAGGTTCATCCTCAAACTGTTCAGTTTTTTCCGGTTCTTCACAGGCCCAAACATCGCCGAGGACCCGCTCGACAGTTCCAGTGCCTTCATAGAGCCGAGTTAATTCATCCGCAATATCGGAATGAACAAAATTAATATACAATGGTCTTGACCAGTCGATTAATATGTCTTCATCCTGCATAACTCTTAACAACTCCAGCTGATCAAGGGGGCAGAAGACACCAACACTTTCGTATAGCAGTCCATGGGGCTGAAAAATCATGCGAAAATGTAAAATATAAGTTATAAGACATATAATTTATATATAAGAACCTACGTAAGAAATATATTTCAATTTAAAAATGTTGAAAATTGAACGCCTTTTATAATAGAATTCAGAGGGAAATTTGAGAATGATTGTTTGACACCATTTGTATTGATTCAAAATTTAAAATAAATCTTTGCACTGTCACATTTTTGACTTTATCGACGTCTTAATACCGGGGCCAACTTTTGGCGATGAATATTATCGGACTCCAATTAGTTGCTATAATGCAACGGTAATTAACGACAGTGTAGTAACATTGGCAGGATTTGTGTGGTGTACCATTAAAATTTTAGTACTGATGAATGCGTATTATTCTAGAAGAGGGATGAGGTCGAGGACGAGGAAGCAGGATTGCGAATCGTTGGCGATCAGCCAAATGACGATATGAACCTGCAACACCCTTCTCAAATTTTCTTGAGTTCTATATGTATAGATATTCAGAGGTATGTTTTTCTACAACATTGTATTAAAAATTTCTTAATCTTTTTTTTCGAACCTTGATTAAAATTATAAATGTTGGCACAGTGTTTTATTGTATGGAAACTTTAATTTTGAAACACACAAATGATTGAAATTCTTCAGACAAACAAACTGGTTTTTTAGTCAGCTAACAAGATATTTAATTAAAACGATTGATTTCTTTCTTTATCCTGCAACTTTCAGTTTTATTTTTATAAATATCGAACGTCTTTCGAATATATAATACTACGTGTTTACCATTTCTTGAATACATGATGCGCGAAAATAGTGGAGAGAATGTGGAGATTGCCAATTTGCTTCCGGCAAAAAACTTGTATCAATTTTCCGAGGCACTTCTGCCTGTTTCATATTTATTCCTTTTCCTTGACTAATGTTTACCAAATATCAAGTACTGTGGATTACATAAATTTATAAAAAATATAGAAAACTTTTTGTATAATGAGTAGGTAATTATTAGAAAGTTGGGTAACTATTAAAAACTATTTGGAACAGAAGTTTAGGAATATTTATGATCTTTACATTATTTTTATTGGCTAATTTAGATTTTAAATTTTTGTGCAGGAAATCGATGATGCAATCGAAAATGATAAATGATTTAATATATTGGACTAGTATCACTCTCGTGATTAGTAGGTTTGCCTTTGCTGTATTCAATCAATTGAATTTTAAACAAGTTTTTCACTGAAAAGAATCTATTTTAAAATATGCCACTTCTATTTTACTTTCATAAACCGATCTACAATATCTACATTTTATGAAAGTTCTTTCTATTTCGAAGTTAAGTCGTCTATACATTAAATCTTTTTTTAGATTTTAAGGTGAAGCTATAATTAATCATCTTTATGAAAATTTAAGTAATTTACTTGAGTACTTACAGCGAGAGTCATCCCTGGAAAATGCAAACAGACCGGAATTTCTGGCCAGTCATTGGCCACGTAAAATTGGAACTCCCATACTCTGTTTTTCAAGTAAGTCAGGAGCGTTTGCTGAAACTGAAAAACATTTTTTATGAAAATCCATTCTAAATGAATAAATAATCTTATGAAAAATTTTATTAAAAAAATGTAATTAAGAGCCTAAAGTGATATTCATTAACGTGTGACATCAGTTATCTCTGGATGTACTACTGAATTCGCTTTCACCCAATAATAAATTTGAAGCAAGTTAGAAGTCAAAGTCAATCTAAACTTCAATCTACTTAATCAATTTGAAATTTTCAAGTCAACGCCTGAATACTTTGTGTAATTTTTTAGTAAAAAATGAAAAATTGCTTTAATCAAAAGCACCAGTCTCTTTTTCTATCTCTCGCCTTTGTGTTTGCTTGAATAACTTGAGCTCTTATTCTACACTATGGAATATTTTTCGAAATAAAGCTCTTCTTAATATATTTTTTTCAGAACTACTATTATGCGAAAATTAACTTCACTTTATTCGAAGCAAATTTATTAAATATTCCTTGGAAAGATTTACATATTAGGTCATGCAAAATACATATGTCAAGTAGAGCTAATAAAACTTGGAGGCTTAAGATTGTATATTATTACTTTCTTGGCTTTTTATTTATATTTGAATTATATATTTTATCTATATTTAAATTCAAAAAAACAATTAGTGGGATTGCTCAATATATCTGGTATAATTTGAAAAAATATTTCAACGTCTTAACTTTTAAACTAAATATTTGGTTATTATGAAGTATTTTCTTGGGAAATTTACGGATAGGGAGAAAGTTAATGAAAAATATCGCATCAATGCAACAATGTTCTACTGTGAAAATCTATAAAATTTGAGTTCATTGTCTCGAAATACGTAGGAATAATAAGGAAGCCTAATCACGAAGCTTAATCAGATGTCTTCTAGGTAAGTATATAATTATGTATTGGAATAATACATTATGTATGCAGGCCTGTAATAGTATCACTTTACGTTTTTCTTTGTGTTGCTGCAGTAAGTTTATTCTGAAAATAAACCGTCTGTAACTATAGACATGTACATGCTTTCCAACCATCGAAAAGGCAATTGAGGGTCAAGGTCGAATCCTGACACACGCGAAGGTTTTTCTCTCTCCTGAACGAAATCGATGGACTCTGCATGTGTTTTATCACCAAAGAGACCAACAATTTTCCTGCTGATCCTAATCTACTGAATCTTATTTTTTTATCACGATTGAAAAATAAAAGTAAATTAAAGGTTTTAAAAGTAAATTAAATGTTATTTTTCAACAGTAATTGGAATAGAGTAAGTCTCAAGGGATTTCAATATTGTCAGTTTTAAATGGTTTTAATAAAAGATATAATGAGAATTATGATATAATATTTGCCTCACGGAAGATTAAATTCGCTATCTCTTTATGCATTGTACCTGTTGAATGATTGTTACATAAGTTCTAATCTAATCCTATAACCCACAATACAAAATTACTTCTGCTTGTGGCATCATAAGACTACTTGTAAGAATAAAGCAATGTAAGTTTATGGAAATAACTTTTAAATTAGAAAGGAAACTTAATTAAAGAAAATTAGTATTGCTTCATTTTTAGGATTTTTTTCAGGACTATCGATTTTGTCTCGTTCTTTTCCTTAGTAAATAGATTTACTTCTTTTCTTTAGAAAAAAAAGTTTAAATAAGCATTCTATCCACCCTTATCGAAAAGAAAAAACTTCCTGTTTTTTATGAATGGAATATACATATATGATGATAAAAAGATGAAAAGCCGCATCGTGACAAGGTCTGGGATATTATATTCTGCAGGTGAAACAAAGCGGAACAGATTAGAGGTCTTCGAGCTTACGAGGTCGCAATGCGGCGATACCAGCAAGTACTTATTCAGGAGCAAACGAACGACCTTGACATTGACTATACACTCTTCGACTTTACGCGAAACCCATTTTAATTCGAAGACTCTCTGCAAGATTATTTTCGAAAAAAAAAGATAAAAGATTTTTAGAAGTAAATAATAAAGCAGAGTAAAAAGCGTCTTTCTGTTCCAAAAAGTCTAATTTTCTTTTTAATAAAGCTGTTCCTTTGATCCTACTTTTTTTCTCTCCCTTTCATCGATTTTTATACTAATAATGCAAAGAACAAAGCACTAATGCTATCGAAAATAACGGAATGGACACTATAAACAGTTTTTGTCGTTAGGCTCAACTTCCTCCATTTTTCTTTAGAGAATTACAAGCTTTAATGGAAAAATCTACTTGCACCTTTACTAAAAATTCAGATATAAAATTAAAATGAATTTTATCTAAAGGATACTGTACTAATGACATATTTCAAGAACAAAATGAACATAATTTGTGTGTTAATTGGTGCAATTAACACAGTCGAGTTGGTTTGGACTTCTCAGATCTTGATTGGCATAACAAGTATTACTGAAGGTGATAAATTACAGAACTCAATATCCTTTGATGCCCTGAACTATTCAATTGAATGCCTTTGATATTGAAACATTCTGAATTACATTACTTCACCTCAAACGATTTTTAATATTGAAACTTCTTTTCTTCTCTTTTAAAGAGATCAGTTAGAATCCGAATTCAAATTCCAACTTTTCCACTTTTACCCAGACTGAAGAATATACCTACTATCACCCTACCTACTAAGAATGCTATAAAATTTTCTCGAGTTCTTGATAATTGACCTAATAATAAACTACATAAAAAAACCCTACTTTCTTTACAATCTTGAGATGATTATAAAGAGATGAAAAAGAACATCAGAATGATCATTACAGGACAGCATAAAATATATGAAGGGTTTGAGGGTAAAGTATGGAAGAGTGACGCGTGATATCAGAAGCATCATTTGACCTACTTTAGCCTTGACACCCATTCATCTTCTACAAAGAACATTCTAAGGCTTAATCCGGAAATTAATTTCTTTGAAAAATTATTTAAAGAAAAATAATTTTGCAATTGAAACTGGAGAAGATGAATAAGTTCAATTTTTTTCATAACATCGACTTTTTAAAATCTATTAATGATTTTGATTTAATGAGCTTAAAGCTTTGAAATTAAATATTTATCTAAACGCTTTATAGTTCAGAGAACCTCACCTTAAGGGATACTGGTAAGTATCGCGTAAGGAAGTCCAAAAGTTCGGGTAGCTCTTCATTTCTAAGTAGACGAAAATTTCGGCCTCGTTCGACCGCTTCGGGGCACTCCATTCTGAAACTAACAATAATGTGTTAAAACATGGTTAATAATTTAATATAAAAGTCATAAAAGACTTTCTATTAGACGTTGGCACTAACGTCAATAACTGGAGTGACATGGGAGTGTAAGTTAATTTCATATTGATATTATCGATTTATTATATATTACACGTGCCCATCTTTTACGATAAATTGTTTGGAAGCTCACGAGAAAGAAGAGAAAGGAAAGGGAGAACAGCCTCAGCGCACCCCATATAGCAAGGCTGACCCTTATGCGCCACCAAAGGGGGTTGAATGTCACTATTTACCACTACAAAATGAACGAGGACCAACCCCATGCTCTATTTTAGACTTATTTGGTTACATATGGAAAATTTCTCTCTTAAGAAGCAAAAAATTAAGTATCATGATTCCTTTAACATTTCGATCTTTCCTGCTACCATCATATTCTCGACCTTTACAAAAATTATTCAATCTTCTAATCCTATTTTTGAATCATAAACTAGATTTCTGTAACCTGAATTTATAAATTATTAAACTTCACCAATCTAAACTTTTAATTCAAATACAAATCACTGCCTACAAATCGCACCTAATCACTATATAGAGATCATTTGCATAGGAAGCACCAGCAATGAATTTAAAATTAGTTTGAAGACTGAGATTAAGTTACTTAATTTAAAAAAATAAAATGTCCCTATTTAAAAAAAAAAGGAGAGCAGAGGAAACCAAAAACTGATTTTTATGTCATGCAGTATTATATTTTCAGGAAAAAAAGAGTGGTTGAAATTTCACTAACACCTCTTCTTGAAAAATTTGAATTATGTAGTATAGGGGTTAATCGAACCCCTTAAGGCGTAATTCCTAGAATCTGCTCACTACTACTTGAATCTGGGTCACTTTGGTCTCGTAATCTGCAAATGGTAGACTTGTCTAAGGTTTCTAATGTCACAACGGGCGCGTAAACAAAAGATCAATTACGTTAGATAAAATTCTGTCAATATTATCTATCTATAATAATAAATAAATAAATTTCATCATAGATATGATAAAGAGAATATCCAAAAATTTAAATTCGAAGCTTTCAAATTTTAAAAAATGTTATAATTCAAGATTAAAAATTACTGAAAATTTCTCACTCTAAAATAAATTAAACCTCATTTTCTGGACTTTCATCTCTTTCAAAAATCATGATTATATCTCGATTTCGAAGATCAATCACTTTTCCAGTATTTCTTCTCTTTTTTTTTTGTTAAAAAAATCAATTTTTTGCACTATGAAGAGCACAGGAAAAACGTGTGGGACGTTTCTGACACTTGAGCTAACCACAGAGCCGACAAATTACACGTGCAGTCAATAAGGGGGTGAAATCAAGTAGCCTTAAATTCTAGTTTCCACAATATTTTCTAACAAGAACAAAATGGAAACTGTCTGCTCCACGAGATGAGTCACTGAATTTTCTTAAATTCATTGCAAGCTTAAAGGAAAAAAAACCGAATCGGGAAACAGCTGCTGCATACAGATAAACATATCGTGCACTTTCGCACCGACTTCCGGTCAGATCGACCAGGTTGAAACGTTAATTTCGCTGCATCTACGTTAAACGCCCCCGAGAGCTTTCACTCTAGGGATGTTGAAATTATTTTCAATTCAAAACTAATGCACTTGCTTCTTCAAGCTTTTTAATTATTAAAATTAAAGCAACATTTATTTTTAGTATTTAATCTAAAGTTAACATTAATTAAACATATTAGCTTGGGGTGGCTTGGGAATAGAGTGTTATTTTACATTAAAACATTATGTTCAAAAATGAGTCAGTAATTACTTCCATTCGCTGAACAAATGGATAAAATTATGATGAAGCTAACCAAAAACCATTTAACTGCCTCTATATTTAATAATAAAATAATGAAGAAAATTAAATTAGATCAAAGATAATTAAATGAGACTTCCTCTTACCTGAGAGGAAATGATTTACAATGTAAAATAAATTTAAATTGATTCCCAAAAACGATTTTCTTTAACATTGATAAGAAAAAACTGTATGAAGCCACCCTTTGCTATTAAATCATGTTTTCATCAGTTTGCCCTTTGTGTATTTAAAGATTTTTAGGGGAGGAATTTACTGAGAAGGGAAGAAGAAATTTTCGAAGTTCGCGGGATTTTCGGAGGAAACCGGCACACTAATTGGAAAAAGTATCATTAATTTTCAAGACTTTGTATTATTGATTTACCTGGACAGACCCGAAGACGATCTACGAAGCCTCTCGTCTTGAACTCGTGTCGATTTGTAAGTGGAGTCGAAGGGTGGTTTTTAGTGAAGAGAAAAACGATCCGTATACTTTTGTGAGACCTTGTCTAGCGTAATCGGGAGCCGGCTGTCACCAAGGGCTCTTTTCAACGGAGGCACCCGCCCTCGCCGCCCCCAGAACCCGCACTGCTGCCCCCGAGAACCTCCGTCTGCCCACCGAATTTACCATAGGGGCTCCAAAGCGCAGAATCGCCTCGGAACAGTGCCGCGTAGTATACTCCATCGCCCTTATTATTAGAAAAACCAGATATCCTAAAATTTCCAGAGGACTCTTCAACCTACGGAAACGAAAAAAAATTCTAGATTAATCGATTTATGTTTGAATAAAGTCAGGTTTCCAAACAAACATGATAAATATATAGGGGTATAAAGACAAAAAACTGTTTGAATGCGTTCTTGATTGAGTATTACAGTTTTGTAACCCAAACGTTGATACGTGTAATATCAAATCTAGGATAATTTCATTGAAATTTTCCATACAGAGATTAGACTTAAGGAGAGGTGACTACTGTGAACTGTCTCATTATCATCTGGATATGGAATTTTTCATATTCTCAGAGTTGTTTCTCCTTTTTCATTATTATTATTTTTTTTGTACTAGATAAAAATTTTAATTCACGTAAACGTAGTCTAAAGGAAAAAATGTAAATGATTAGGAGATGTACTTCGTTCTTTTACTTTTGTAAATTCGAACTATTTCGAAAAATAATTGGACATAAGTTTTTCTGATATTATGTATATTCGAAAAATAAAAATCAATACTATAAAGAGAAAAGGCTCTTGTAACAATAGTTGTGAACTGTTAATAAGTTTTGATCATAACTCGAAGAATAGCCATGCGTCCAAGTACAAGGTCGAAAAAAATAATAATAAAAAAATTCCGCAACGCGATTCTATACGTGTATAGCTGTATTTTTGAACGTGCCTCTGAAAAAAGTATGAAACTGTAATAAATCGCAGGTGTATTTACTGAACTTCTCATTACATAGTTATTGTATATACATTTATATGTGGATGTCGCTCAATATTATTTCAGATTTTTGAAAAGAATTTTCATATTTAGAAATAAAATTCGAGGTTTAAAAATGTGAAGAGCTTTTCATGCATCTTTCTTTTTATATACTTGTTTAATGTAATTCATAAATGTTTTCTAAAATCGATTTTTTAATTGCAGTTGCTCAGTTTTTGTATCTCCTGCGCTCTTTAGTTCAGTTTATTGATGTATTTTTAAGCTAAATTAAGAAAATAATTCATATAAGGTGACGATTCCAGTGATAATTTCAAATTTTTAGCCTTTTGCCAATTCCTCATCATTGAATCTTATCAAATTTATATTGTTTCATTAATAATTTGTATAAAATAGCGAAAGATCAAATTTTCCCGCTTTTGTCATGACGTCGGCGTAAAATCCTTGCAGTACCCTGCAACCAATCGATAAAGACCGAAAAATGATCATTCAGTGAGGAACGTGATTTTAAAACGACTAAAACGAATTTTAAATACCTACAAAGTTCGTTTTTCACTGCTTAGTTTAAAAAAAATTATAATAAAACCGAGCTTGCATTAACGCCTCTTAACAATATAACAAAATATTAAGCCACTATTAAGTTATTATATCAAGGATAGTAAAACTTATCTTAAAAAGACAAATACGGTTTAATATATCTTGCATTCAACAGAGAAACAAAATTCATCAATTTTTCCAAACATGGAAATACTTAAAACATAAACATAACCTCTTTTAGTGAGTCTAATTTTAATAATTTTAATAACCGAACGGTGGGATTCACAAATTCTATATTTATGAAACAAGATTTGATTGAATTAAACAATCTTTCATTGAACAATAATGTTCGATTGTACATAATTTCGATGCTATAATAGAACTTGTAATTGCTTGTAAACTTTTCAATTTGACATGTGGAGAACGTTGTTTAAAACTTTCAAAACAGGTGAGAAAAAAATTAATTACTTATCACAATGAAATGAACTTACCATATTCATTAAACCAGTTAATTTTTGTACTTGTTGATAAACAGAATTCTGTATTTAACTCATCCATTTCAAAATATCGTTTGTGTTGTTATATATTTTTGAAACACAAACACAAAGCAATAATAACCCATATACAGAAACAGAAATCTCCCCTCACCCCTCTGAAAAGAGTTCACTGATTCGACAAAATTCCGCTAATGGCACTGAATGGCAGCACCTGCCAAAGCGACGCTATTGCCCTCTGTCGAAAACTAGTTGTACCGTAATCAGCTGACTCTGACGTTTAGATTTGACAATTGATTTTTTATATGACTGCCAATCACTGCGTTCTCTATAAGTAAACAAACGTTTTCGTTAGTTTAAATATCGTGGCATAAGAAAAGTTCGAAAAAAACAACTTTTAAGTTCATTACTTCTGTTTACAGTGTATGTATAAGAATCATAAATTAAAAAAATTAGAGCACGCAAATCACAAAATAATCAATGTTTCCTATCGTTTTGCTATGAGGTGTGTCAACTTACATGGCACGTGGTAAGTTTGGTAAAACTGGGTACAACATTTAGAAAACTATAATTGTTCATTGAGTGTTAATAATGTAAATGCTGTCACTTAAAATTTAAAAGTTTACCTAAATAATTTTCCAGTTAAAAATCGAAAAGCTGTTGAATGGTCAGTTTTCTTATTCGAAATAAATAGCACACGGTCATATTTGTAAATTATTGATGCGGTTTCACTATCATTTAAGAGAATAAACTGGAATCTAATAATAAGCTTAACTGCGTAGAAATATACACAGCCTTTGCGTGTGAAATGAAACTTTCGTGCAGAATCCTCATTTCTTAACACATATGTAACATTTTAATTATTAGAATTCTTGTTTTTATTATAATTAATATTATTAACTATTATTAATCTTAAGTACTTCATTTTTTAATACATAAACAATAAATCCGAGTATTATTCACGAAAAAGTACGGATAACTTGCGATTTACGCATTATATTATTAAAATAATCATTTTTGCCTTCAGACTTCCTGTGCAAATTAAGCATGTCTAGAAGAAAAGGAACCAGAGAGAAACAATTTAACAACGTGGATTACACTCAACTTACCGAAACCGATAATGGTTTCGTAGATTCTCAAGTAAGTAAACATTTTTTAATAAAATATCTGTAATAATTGATTATATTATCAATATTTTCCCTGACTTCATGTTCAGAATAGCTTCATCTCTATTTAAACTATTTTTTACGTATGTGTAATATATTAATTTCATAATTTAAAAAACAGTTATTGAGGACTTTTTACTGATATAAATTTTGAAAATAATTTTTTTTGCAGTTTGTACATCCTCCGGTGAAGATACCATGGAAAGCGATTATTTTAGCAGCCCTCCTTTTTATCGGAGGTACTATTATGCTTGTCATAGGCAGTTTAATTGTCAGTGGTCACATAGATACTAAGGTAAATAAATTTTAAAAATCATTTACATATATATCAAATTAACTAATACCCGTTATTCAAACATAACAATGAAACATTACTTTTCTCGTTTCAGTATTCGGATAGAATGTGGCCAATAATAATTTTAGGAGCCTTAATGTTTATACCAGGAGCTTATCACGTGAGAGTAGCGATATTAGCGTATCGAAAAGTTCCTGGCTACTCTTTTGATGATATTCCTGAATTCGAATAATTACCCGTATTTCATTTTAGGTGTAAATATCACGAAATTGTTATATTTAATCCGAAAAATTCTACAAGAATCTGATTGTCATCTATTTACATTCTATTTTTCTGCATATTGCGTGTTTAGATTTATTGTAAGATATACTTTGCTTATAAAATGTATTGTCGTATATAAAAAGTTTTGTCTAAATCGAAACTAGTACAAAGCAATGTTTGTACTTCAGTATTTCTGTGCTACGAAACAACAGTTTCTTTTGTATTGTAAATTCAAATTTGTATGGAAAGTTTACAAAATTTCTTCTACATGAAAAATAGGTTAAATAGGTTTCTGTGATTTTTTATTTATGAATAAGTCAAGTCTATTTTTTTAGTTAGTATCATGATCTGCACTAACTTTTTTTGCTAAAAATATAAATATCGAAGAACTTTAAATATCTAAATTGTTTATATTATATTTGACTATTGCTGTATAATATGAAATATATTTGCTATTAAATAATTAATATTTACCAATGTCTTCTTTTTTCTTTTCCATAAAATACTTTTAATTCTCATACATACTGATTAGAATTACGCGGTAAATAAAAGTGTTTACGGAGATTTGGCTATCATTTTTGTACTCGATTGAAAATCCTATAAATTAATAAACAAGGACCTATTACAACAAATTGAAAACTTTAATATACAGAAAATAATTAGAATTTCTACATTTTTACCGAGTTTTACACATATAAATCAAAGGTACGAATAGCTTTTACAGTTGACCGTTTAAATTTTTAACCTATGTAATTTGTTTTTTTTTTTAAGAAAAAAAATTATATATTTATATATAGTCTTAAATTTCTTGTACAAATAATTAAGACCGTAAGAAAATCTAGTCTATAGAGATAATTTAATAACGTAGATTACACACAAATAACTGACCAATCTGATCATTTTTCCAGTCTGTCAATGAAATAAAAAAAAGTTTGTAAAGCGTCAAAAGTCGCCATTTCCTAAAAATATAATTTCTCAAATAATTAAATATTAATATCGGCATTCTCATTTCACCAGAATGAAAATTTTCTACGAAAATTCGCTCCTTTACCTTTAGCAATATTTTGGTAGTATTTCGTTTGTATTCAGTTATTAAAAAAAAATTTTTTAAACTTACTGACACCAAAAGAGGTTGACATGAAACTGAAACAGAAAAGAATTATTATAATATTACATATAAAATAACAAGTTAACTGAATTCAAAGTTCAAAGATTTTTCAATGAAGAAGTCAAAATGTATTATTCAACTCCCAAAATTCAGCAAAAATGTGATTGTCAGGAGTGTCTGTTATATTTTTCTGAATAATGCCTGCACTACTGATTTTTTACTTATTTTACGTATTTTGAAAAAATAATAAAAATCAGTCAACAACGATTAAATACGAATTTTTGAATTGTTTATTACATTTATCTACGGCTGTACAATGGTGTAAGATTTATTTGCTATTAAACAACTTTTTACCAAATGTCTGTTGTTTTTTGGTTATTTGTTTAATACAAAAATCTACAAAAGTATTTCAATAAATGAGATCAGGATACTTCAAATTATAACTTTGATTGGTAACCCTTAATAATCACTGGTTCTCTAACTCATTGGAACACTTAGTTATAACAGCTCATAAACAATAATATTCACGTTGCTATGAATATTAAGAGCATAATAAAGCTTTCAATCGTTTTTTAACTCTAAAACTGAAAAGTACTAAGTACTGTAATTTTCGCATGGAAAAAAAAAATAAAAACACTTTCGATCACAACTTGCTTCTTAGAATATAAAAAATTCTGAATCAAAGGAATGGTATCGAATTTTTAGGAAATATTCGTTTTACATTTGATCAGTGTCAACCTATATAGTACCAATAAATAAAAATCAGTTGTAGTTGGTCAGTATCAAGTTTAGTTAATGCAAATTAAAACCTAAATAAACATAAAATTGATAGTATTTCTACAATCAAGAACATATTTTAAAATTAAAACTACAATACTTTGATAAAATTTGGTAGAATTTCAGATACCTATGTTATTTTAAAAAGTTGTGAAACGATTTGGAAAGCTTTATATCACAGTTTGCTATGTAATTATCATTATTAGTTTGATTAATATAAGCGAGTAGTAACGTACATATTATATTCATACATTAGGTATAAAAAACTTTCCTGAATAAAAAGGATTTATTGCAAGTGTTAACCCAGGATTAAAAATAAAATTAAAATTAAAAATGAAAATTAAACTATCTACTATTTTAACTTGTCGATCAGCATTTCTCTTTTTTAAATTTTTTTATCTGAATATTTCTCTAAAATTAAATAATATATCAAAGATTTAAAAATAATGTAAAGCGTTAAAAACAATCCAAAAAATATACCATTTTTTGCAGATATGTTGTCGAGAAATCCGAATATTTAAGCAGTGATGTGTCCTGCTTTCAAATAATCTACAAGACTCCGGCTTTTTAGTTTACATATTCTACCCTGTTCCTTCTTCACGAATTGAATGGGTGGGTCGAACCGACTTAGTAGCAGCTCCTTCATCATTGATTTGCTTTTGTTTACCTTCTGACATTGGTTCCTCTTACAATCAGGGTGCTCGTGATAAAGATGCTTCCGTTCAGGTACTGACTAAAAAATTAATTTTTTTTTTGAGCTTATAATATTAGATTTATGACCATTTATTAACATTTGTTAGTGGTAATAATAATTGAGAAGCTTACCTCAAATAAAAAAAATACTCCGAATTGATTGGGTTTGAGGTGAGATGCTGCGAATCCAATATTCAGAAACAGTTTTCTCAAGAACTCTAAGATAACTATGTACATTTCCTCTTCCGACCAATCGATGTTGATAATCACGTGTATGACGGGAAAAACCTAAAATAAAATTTTGTTAAATTTAATCTTTTGATCTAAAATCCTTCCTGACTGGTTAAAATAATTCTGGATTTCCAATACGATTGATATTTTTGCTTTAAAATTCAAAATATTAAAATATTATCACCTTCATTGGACTGTATACACCAAGTTGGGTAGCATACTGGTAGAACTGTTGTGCCAAAACTAAGTCATTCGGTACTAATGTTGTGATTACAATACGGAAAGTTGTTTCGTGGAAATTTAAGTGGTACCGCATTGCCTTTTTGCATAAACTCATTACTAGATCTATGTGATTTTGAGCAATTAAGGACAACATTAACTTGTCCACTACTCTCGTTAGATCTGTAAAAATACAAATGTCAATTTATTTAAAAGCCGCATTTTAGATATTGTTGGAAATACGTAATTTTAAATAGCAAAATCTTCTTCAAAGCTTTGTAAATTGTTTTAAGTATTTTTGAAAACTGTTTGGAAGTTCTATACACGAAATCATTTCAGAAATTTTCATTACATTGAAGAAAGGAGTAATTAACAATAGTAGGAAATTGATAAACTGATGAAAATCCCTTTTAGAAACAAAAATATGAACACTTACCTACTGGATCAGAATTAGAAGTTTGTTCTCCGAGAATTAAATCGAAAATAAAAAACGCTTTTTCAGCAAATTCTTGACATAGGGATTCTAATAAAAGGGTCACAGTTGTAGTTCGAAAATGAACATCATCTTGGTTGCTGGACACTTTCCACTTCTTGCAGTTAGTGAAAATAATATCACTCTCTGAAATATACAAATATAAAAAAACAATTACGTCGATCAAAAGGTTCAATCTGACGAAATTTTAATTTAAGAAAAATACGATTTTGTTGATAGAGCATGTTAAATATAAAATTTAATAATTTTGAACAATGGGATTAGTGTATTATGTATTTCTTCTTAATGTTTTAAAAACTGACTCACGTTTTAGTAATGTTAGAGCCTTCAAAGATCGATGATTAGCTAAGCAAATCTCAGCAGCGAGTAGAGTAAAACCGGCGTTTTTTTTATGTAGACTGTAAGTTTGCAGTGTCTTAAGCAACTCGTATGCATGAACCCAAAATCCCTGATCAGCTAAATCAATCAACACGCACGTTCCTAGCCGGTACAATATTTCTCGCAGCTCGAAAAGGTCTCCAGTTTGGACTGAAAGGTCCAAAACGACAAATATTAGGATCACGAAATAAAAATACAAACGATTGAATTTTATTAGAAATGCTTTATTAAGTGACTTTTTCACTAATTTACATTTTTATATGATATGCACAACGTTACAAGCAAACATCATGTTTAAGGTTATTCACAGACGATTGAAGCGACGTACAAAATAATATATAAAGGTACATAGTTATCACATTTGATACATGATTTTATCTTGCTTTTGGAGACATTTAAACATTAGCTTCTTTAAAAATTGGTCTTAAATTCATAAAAATCATGTATCAAAAAAGCTTAAATTATATTCTAAAACAAAATACTTAGTTTCAGGAGAAAATAATTATTCAACTCTAAATGGTAATGATGCTTAAGAATATTAGAAAGGGGAAGTTGAGATCTACAAAACAAGAACATGAAATTAATTGTAGCCTGAAAAAAATTTTAAGTACCTTCTTTCACGTGGCTATGTTCAAGTTTATTTTTAATTTTTATTTAATAACAAGAAAAAATATTATCTTGAAAAAGCAAAATAAAATCAATTAGTCATTATCAATTTCTATTCAAAATAAATCACCTCCATTGCATATTTAATGTAAATATAAAAAAAGTTTATCTTTATCATTCTTAGATAAAAAAAAACCGCGTAAATTAAAAAAAAATATTATCATTGCCTCTGTTAAATGTAATTTTAATTGACATTTTGACAATGCTTATACTATTGTTATTTTTTTAAATATCGTGAAATTATTTGATATAATATAAAGACAACAAGTTATATAATAAAAAGTACGACATGTAAGTAAATTTTTTTACGTGCAAATCTTAAAAATGCGACAGAAATTTCGAAATAAAATGTTGAGAATAGTTTAATACCAAACCGGAATTAAATAAAAACAAACTATTCATAATATTTTGTTCTTCCCATTATATTTAGTTTACATTTTTATCAATAGACCTTTACAATGTTTGCTTGTAAAGATTACATAATCTAGGATTTTTAAGCTATATTTTTTCCTTATAAGGCAAAAAGTATAAGTACAACCACGACTGGAAAAAAATTATTGTTTAAAATTATAAGTTATTCTAAATTTTTAGAAACTTCCAGTCTTGAAATTTACTTTAAAAATATAATGGATCTTTTTATGTATATTTTAAATTGCATAACATAAATTTAGATTGTTATTTCAAAAAAGAAAACAACTTATTAATTTGTGAATTTTTGCAATACTTTTGTAAAACTAATATCTTAAACTACATTCTTGTTCAAGTAGCGGGTCACTCTACAATTATAAAGCAAAAAATGGAAATCAGGTTTAAAATAAACTTTTTTCTTTTATTAGATAAAAATTATCTATTTTAAAAATATGCTTTTTTTATTTATATTTATATTTCGATTCTAAATAACTATTGACTGCGAGGAATCTAGAAAATTAGATCTTTTCTAATAAATTTGTCAAGTGTATCCAACTTTACTGTACAAAAAAAATAATTTGAGTTATTTCTAGCGTAAATTTCGCGACAGCTCTTATTTCATTGCCTGAAAGATTCTCTACAACGTTTCCGCTATGGGATTCAAATTAAAATAAAATTATTTATCAAATTCACTATTCGTTAATTTAAAAAATATTTGTAAAAGTATACACGAAATTCGTCAATTTTTTTAAACAGGCAACAGATTTAGAAGGATCTTTTAGATAATAAAATGAGCTCTACTCATATAGAACCACAAATATTATTTTTATTGCACTTGGAATATAATTATAGCCTGTATTATTTTTTTCTTAAACAAAGCTTCTCGTAAAGTCAATTAAATATACTATCGTTTTTTGCTTCACGCGTAAACATTTAATATTGAAATTTGTTAGTTCAATACAACTTTTAAGAAGTTATAAAAATCATTAAATGATGATTTGTTCCCCATTTTAAGTAACTTTATATGTAAGTCTTCTTAGTACAATATATCCAGTTGCCAGTCGTGGGAATTGAATTTACAGAAGGTTCAGGATAACGAATGGAATATCTGAACTCCAATATTTTGTCATTACCTGCAGTCTTGATGGTTTTATCCACATGTTCTTGAGATTTATTTATTTCTGTAGCGAGCATCCGATGACAGTGGCGGATAAACAGTGTACGCTCTGCGTTCACGTACTGCTTCAAAATGCTGACTACATGCTCGTAATCCTTATGCTTTAAACCTTTTTTAAGGCTGTCCAAATGATCAAAAAACTTCCAAACATTATCACGTTCTCTGTTAGCTGATTCTGGTGGTGGTAGTTCATCTGAAATATTATAGAATGATGTTATATAGAGAAAAAAATAATAAACAATATTATATTTATAAAAATTGAGATTCAAGTTAACTAGTCACTGGAAGTTTGGGTTTAAATTACATTAGAGGTACAAAGTTACATCCCAAAAATTTTAAACTTTAATTTACATTAGCTAGAAAAAAATGTACTCACCAATTGGCTGCAATTTGTAGTTTGTGTCAGGAGTATTACAGATTTCCATATCCTTAGGGCTCGTAAGACTATCATATTCTGCATTAGGATAAGCAGGACTCTGGTGATCAGCCCTATGATCCGGGGATGCTATGCTTTGATTCATGAGATGGTTTTCGTTGTTATAAAATTCTTTAACCAAATTTGTCGGCAATGCTGCTCTTCTTTTCTCTGCCAATTTTTCTCTTATTTCGAAAAAATAACGCCAAGTGTCTTGTCTAACATATTGATGGTAGTGACCTTGATAAAAATAGTTGTAGACCTCTTCAATGCGATATTCATTTTCTTGATTTTGGATACATTGAACCAAGATTTGCTCCAGGACGTAAGGTAATGGGGACTGAATTTTCATTATTAATGGACGTATTGTCTCCCAGTATTCACTTTTCGGAATGCAAGAAGCAGCTGCCTTTAGAAGTTGTAATAACAATACAGGTGCATTAAGTTGCTGAGCCAAATCCGCAAGAACTTTACCAATAGGACCTTGTTTTTGCCACAACTCTTCAAATGTTTCGTACATAAGCTGTTCATTCATTAATCCCGCATTACACGTTTCAGTGAATATTTGTAGACACATATCGTAACTTAGTTTTTTCAACGCCACTTTGTATACTTCTTTAATGAAATTTGAAAACTTTGCGCTGATGCCATTGCGAATTATGTTGAACACATCCTGCTCATTCTGATATTTAAAATCTTGGAGTCTGTTTGGTATCTATATTAAACAAATAATCCTTAATATGTAATCAATATTTCTTTCGCACAGTATCAATTAAATTATTAATTACGTATTTTCAAAATTGGAATATTTCTTACCTGGTGTTCATACATACACTTCTTCTTTATACATTTGCCATTATTTAAGAAACAATGGCAGACGCCGTAAAAGACTTTAGAAACTGGAGGTCGGTTAACCGGCGTAGGCTTGGTATTCGGATTAACTGAAAACTCATTTTGATTATTGTCGATTTTCCGTGCCGTGAAATGTCTCTGAAATAAGTCTTCTGTATTATCTGGCATTGACGAGCTTCCAGGTTGATTCTTTAATTCAATTTTATCTGATTTTTTTTGATCTATCTGCAATCTCAAATCTCGCATACACTCTTCTTCATTTTTACGTTGAAAAGTATCGAAAAAATTGTCGAGCGTATTTGAAAAATCACTATTTTGATAAGATTTGTGAAACTGCGTTGGTGATGGACACCTGTAAATAAAAACAGAAATATGAAATAAACATTAACTTGTTTTGATAGACTACTCTGGATAATTAAAAGTGAAAATAAATTAATACTTGCCTTGAAGATATCGATAAGCTCATCGATAATGTTGGTGACTCAAGGATATCAAGGATATCTTCTTGTTCATCTTGGACATCTTGAACATCTTGCTTAACTTCGTTAGTTATCGGTGTGTCGAAAACCTGAGAACATGAATTCTCACTAATTTCCTGGAGATTCGTCAGTTTCTGTTCGAATCGCAACTTCAAAAAATTATCCTTCTTTTGTATCTCGTCCCCTGATGACGAACTATCTTTCTTCATAAGCTCGTCTTCCGAAGAATCGCTACTGCTGTTTGAATAAGAGATGGGAGAAAACTTGGAACGATGGCCAGATCTTCTTGTCTTGCGTCGAACTGGTAGATTTATCGCTTTTTGTATTCTTTGAGGTGACTGACTATTAGAGTCTCCGCGTTCTGGTTCAGGTTCAGGATCGACCAGCGATTCTTTTATTGGGTCAGCTTCTTTAAAAACTTGGAATTTTGATTCGACTTTCGATTCATACCTTGATTGAGTTTTCGCTTTGGACACTGGTTGAACTTCAGTTTCGGATCTTGGTTGAACTTCAGTTTCAGATCTTGATTGAACTTTCGGTTCAGATCTTGGTTGAACTTTCGTTTCAGAATTTAGTTCAATTTTCGTTTCGCAAGTTGATTGAACATTCGCTTTGAAGTTTGGTTGAACATTCGCTTCGAATTTTGGTTGGATTTTTGTTTCGACTACTTTATCTTTGATTTTCATTTGGACAAGAGGTTTCACTTTTTCTTCATTTATATTGGCTAGCAAATTACTGAATCTTGAGGGATGAGATTCATTGTTAACCACATAATCCTTACCATTAATAATTTCTTTGTTGATTTGATAACCATTATGGTTATCGTCGTACATACTTAAGCTTGCACGAGGCAAACTATGGTCAGTATCATAAATACTTGACTTACAAGAACTGGAAACAGATGAATTGTCGGTATCGCCTTCGTGACTCCACTTTGTTCTCTTCAGCTTCACTTTTTTCTCACTTGATTGTGCTACGCTTTTTTCCTTTTCATCGAACCACTTTCGTTTCCGATGATTTGAAGATAAATTGTAGTGATTGCCCTCTTCATTTACAGAATTTGGAGAATTCCAATTAGGTTCTTTGAAATTAGGAAAGTCTTCATTGACATCACGAGTACCTGCAACGTTATCAAGTTCTTCTAAATTACTCACAGTATACGGTGTTTCTACACAATCACTCAGACAATTATTCACTGGCGTGAACTTATTGAGTGAGGATTTTGGTTTCCTACAAGGATGTGGGTTCTCATTAAATAACTTTTTTATCTGGGATAAAGGATCTTCTGTGCACTCAGTTAAATTCCCGCTAATATGTAGATCTCCGTCTTTCTGGGTAATCACTTTTTCATTATTTTTATCTTCTATGTCAGCTAATTCGCTAATATTATAATACCCATCGCTCTGAGGAAGCATTTTCTCATTGTTATTGACCATGTCGTCTCCAAGAAAATCTTCGCAACTTAAAAAATCCAAGCCATTTTCTAATGCATTGTCCAAATCAGAGATCATGTTAGAATTTAGCATATCACTCGCTTGTGTGACAGTCAAGCCCAAATTAGGCGAAATTTCGTCATTCACGTTGTAATCACACGGAAGAGACTTTGGACACTGCTGCAAATCATCTTTTCGCAATTGCACCGGGTTGTTTATTTTAATGATTGGAACTTTTTCTCGATCAGACAGCCTAGGCAGAATTTGAATACAGTGAGGAGGAACCGCCTCATTTGTTCTAATTTTGGGTTGTTCCTTTTGTGGTAGAATATTGGGGATAATGTGTTCTTCTACGTGAATATTTATCTTCGCCATTTTATTAGAATCATTCGAAAATTCGTTGTGGAACGCTAAAAAGCTGTTCTCACCTATCACGTCCATTGAGTTTGTTGGTTCTTCTTGTTCAATATAGAATGGGAAGGTCATTTGGTTCTCTAATGGAGATCCCTCTTTTCCGAAGAATGAGTCTGAAAACATTAAAATAAGAATTAATATGATATGAAATTTTATGACAAACTTCTGTATTTAAATAAATATTTAGATCAATCGATTACAAATTCTCTAATTGTGAAAATTAATTCCCGAGAAAAAATCAAAAAATTTGTATTATTTAGAATAAATAGAAAATGTTAAAGCTTCGGTTTTTTAAATTAATTTAATTACTGAAAACAGGAAACAAAATATCTTCATGCATATATTTAACTTAAATGATCCTAACTTACCAATGCCGGTAATGATCTCATGATCATCTTTAAAGTCGTTCACGGATATATTTGGATTGTTATCCATTAGATTACTGCTGGTTCCACTAACGGTCTCTTCCAATGAGTTTCTGAAACGAGCTTTTTCAGAGTATTCAGCATTAGTAGGTATTTCTTGATTTTTAGATAATCCCGGACCAACGAAATTTTTTGTAAAATCAATTGCATTTGCTGAATTCCTGAAACTTTGGTTCCCAGTTCCATTCAAAATAGTATTTTTATTTGATCTATGATTCCCATTGTACATCTCGTTCTCTTGATAATTTAACGGACTTACATGTTGGAGACTATTTGAGCCATAATGTTGTTTAAATTTTTGTAAAGAAGACCGATTATTTGAATGAGCTGCATTTTTCGCACACGGAAAAGTTTCCCCTTCCAGCATCTGATTTTGATTCTGTCTATTTAGGCTAGCTTTCGGATGGCTAGTGTTGATTTCGCTTAAGCAAACCCTAGCACTCAAATCTGAAAAATATTCTGAAGGTTTTGTTCTGCGCTTCAATAACTGAGTGTCTCCGGGACTGCAAGTCTCGAAACTTTGTGCTTCCGGCTGCGAAAGAAAATTATCAAGCAGAGTTCGTTTCTCGTGCAAAGACTGGCTATTGCTTGGCCCTTGAGAATTAAAATTGCAACTGGTTGATGGTACACAAGAATATGGAAGTATATCATTATTCGAGATATTAATACGGTTTGTTCTGGTAAGAAAATCCTCAACTTTTGAACTACCTGTATGTTCATTGCATTTAGAAACAATTGGAATTTTATAAATTCCTGAACTCCTAATTAGACTGCAACGCAGATTTGTATAATTACATTCGGTTTTGAATTTCATCTTTAATGTTGGAGTAGTTTTACCATGTTCAATTTGCCTTTGCGAAACTTGCTCTTGGCTCGATTCCTTTACTTTCGTCCGCGGTTTTCGATCTTGTGTATGTTTTCTAACATTGTTTTTACTTAAATTTTTCAGAGAATTATCTTCGTTTAAACCGTCAACACAACACTTATCGTAACACGGAGTTACTCGAGTTGAGTTTCCAGAACACATCTTTGACTGTGTTTGAATGCGTCTAGTACTTTTGTAATTACTTCTTTTAAGAATTCTTCGCATTTCCTCTTCGGATGATCCTTCAGTAGATATAAGGCTTCCAATAACTGAAACGTTGTCATATATTTTGCTATGAATCGCAGTAGGGTAATCATTACATTTTGAAGTTGTAAGTACTTTTGTCCTTTTTCGTGATTTTTGCTGAGACAATCCTCGAATATCCGAACTACTTTCATTTTTCCTTATCTCCCATGTTTGCGTGGTGGAAGCGTTGAAAACAGTGGGTACTTTGGAATGATGCAATTTCTCAATCTCCACCCTTAGCTCTTTCTGTAGAACCCATGCAAATTTTTTTCTAATAGCTGAAGAAATCACAGTAGTTCCACTGGAATCAATTTTCTTCGATCTTGACCGACGCGAGCCGTTTACCGAACTGCTACTTCCCTTACTCCTTATCTTTTCCATGATGCCTTCGTCGCTTAATAATTCGGTATTTAAACCCAGAATCGACCCTTCAACAATTATTTCGATCGAGTTCAAAAATATTTAAAAGTAGAGGTTATAAATGAAAATGAATTAATTCTTATAGATAAAATTCATTATTTCATTGATCAACACGAAATATCCCCACAAAATCTAGAGTAAAATATTTATAAAACATTTCCTAAATGTGTAGATAAAATTAAAACTAGAACATATCTTAATTGCTTTCTTTATTGCAAAAGAATAATATTATTATTTCTTGTATTTCAAGATTTTAGAGTGTAGACAGATTCTAAAATTTTTATTTAATTGAATATTTTTTACAAATTGAATATAACTGTAGATCATATTTTTTTTAAACACAACAAAAATATTCCTTTCTTTATATATATCCAGAAAATTTTTAATCAAGAATTAAAATCTTTAAATATAATATTCATAAAGATTAAAATTAAATAAAAATAATCTCATAAATTTTCCATTTTCATATTCCGAAATCGACCTCGAAATTTATATAATCATTCCAACTTGCAGGTAGCAATAAGAGTTCATTCCATAAAAGACACAAAATAAAATTGTCCTTGAAAGTCTAAATCTATCCACATAAATTTTCGAGATTAATGCCATTGTTTAGAAGAATCATTTCATAGAAAAGTTTTTAATTTCTCAGTAAATTCTGATAATATACCATAAAACTTTTACTAACTGCTTGTAGTTTTGTTATCAATCATCATTTAATTTACAGCCCACATCACCCATAAAATATTTGTAGTCTCTGATTTAATAGTTTTGAACTTGTAATAATAAAATTCATGTACCATTAAAATGTTATTAGTTATACCGAATTTTCTACGAATTAAAACAATAACCTCTGTATGAACTACAGTAAAAGTGAAATAAGATTAAAACTCAAGATGCAGTACAACAAAGAAAAAAATCTAATATAACCTAATTTTTTAAGATGTACAAGACAAATGATCATTCTGTGAAAAGATAAATTCCTAACCACTGAATGCAATTTTTTTATTATTAAAAACTCAAATCCATTTTGCATTTTTTCACACAAATGTCAAAAAATCTGGAGCATTAAATTTAAAAATTAAAGGCAACTGTTTTTCAAGTGTGAATATTCTGTGTTAAAAGATGCAACACCATTATTTCGTTCTTCGAGATACATAAAAGATGAATTAAAATATACCTCATTTTCTATCTTCTCATCATAATGGAATCTGCTTCATCGACTTTAATGGTTGGGAGAAGTGTCCATTGTTCTACCTTTGTGCGTCGCCATCATCCGGAAATCTATGATTAGAATTTAATCAGATATTAAATTTTCAATTGACAAGAAATGTTTAAAATAATGAATAAGACTAATTCAGGCAAGAAACTTACTACTTATAAAAATGTCCAAGAAAACACAACTTAAAAACACAGAACACGTGCATAAAATAACACTTGGACACTTTTTATCTTCTGTCAATTGTTTCTTTTTATCTTTATCACGTTTATCATTACACAATTTTTTACACCCCGAACTTAACCAGTACGTTTACTCATCAAAATGAAACCTCTGCAAATCATTTTTATGTACTAGATGATTTTAACAATGCGCGAGGTACACACTATACTTTGAAGGGACACCAGCAAACGTTTGAACCGACACGAAATGCATAACACTAAGTTCTGAGAATATACATCATCGCGCGTTTTCCTTTATCGATACAGCGATAGTAGTGGTGCCAACAGCAAGAAAATAAAAATGGAAAAAAAGGTACAATTATTCTTTTATGAAAAGGATACAATTATTATTTTTCCAATTTTCAAAATTGAAGAGTATTTTAATGAATGAAGTTAATTTTATAATAGGATAACTGTTAATTTATTTTGTCTAACAATAAGATGCAAAAAGTTATTCTGTTCATAAAGTTGGTAGCAAATGAACGGCTGATCGTCCGACGATAACTTCACGTCAATATTATTTTAAATTTTTTGATTGTTTTGTGTATGTTGTAAATAAATTTGTTAGTTTACAGTATGGATAGGGCAATTAGGGGCATTAATTACCTGGGGATGTATTTATTGTCGAGTTTTGTTTAGAAATATACTTTCTTTTCAGTAAGACCAGCCGGTATTCCAAACCAGGGGCGAACTGTGAAATGGATCAAAGGGGTCATTTTTCAAGGACGACAAAGTTTGTGGGGGGTCTTCGAAAAAAATTAATTAAAAAAACTCAATATACCAATACAAGTTTACAGGATGAAATTATATAAATTTTAATATGAAGTTCTTCAACTTACAATATTTTAATTAGGAGTTAATATTTTGATATTTTATAGAATTCTTCACGAATTACATTTTAATGAAACATAAGCAAACTAAAATAAATTTCATTTATTTTTATTTTTATTAATGAAAAAAAGCAAGAATAAAATAATAAAATAAGCGGAACCAGTTGCAAATGTTAAGACTTAGAAATACAACTAATTGTTACATATACAAATATAATCTATTAAAAAAATATCTTAACTTTTTTAAATACAAATTGATTCTTTATTTACACACAGACAAGTATTAAGAATATAAGTTCTTAATTGCAAAAATTACATAAGGTATAAAATACAAAGTGCATACATCGGAGACGTTATTACTCTCTAGAAGTCTATAAAGTTGATATATTTTCCACTCACTTATGACACGTAAAAAAAATTTTTTTTTAATTTCGTACTACAAATGCATAATAATAATACGCTGTACACTACATAATGAAAGTTTTAAATATTGATAATGCCAAGACGGTCGAAGGTGGTATTAATTGTAATGAAAACTTATCAGCAGTAAACGAATGTAAAACATTTTCAAGGGCGATATTCGTAGACGGATCTGTCGAGATTGTAATAAACAATTTGTTCGTCAATCCAGTGACGAGCACTAGCAACATTTGCATAGACACCAGGAGTTTGGTTTTCACCACATCCAATGCCCCACGCGACGATTCCTGCTTGCACGTAGCGGGATGGGTCATTTGACAATGGACAAACTAAAGGACTTCCTCCATCACCCTGAAAAAAATAAATAAATCGCAATTTTACTTAGAAAACAATATTAAATAATATTACAAATTAATGACATGTTCGAAAGATATTTTTCATACCTTGCATGTGTCTTTTCCAGGTTCTCCACCAGCACATATGAACGAGTTGTCCAAAACAAAGTATTTTCCAAGTCTTGTTTGCCGCAGAGAATTTTGGCAAGAATTGTGTGGGACTACTGGCAGTTCCACTCTTTTCAAGATGACCTGGTATTGTCCTTCTTTTCCTTCAAACAAGATATTTTTTAGTACATTAAATTTAGTTTAGTATATAATAATATTACTATTATTTGTCCTCTTACCAAAAACGTCTTTTCCCCATCCACTGGCGAAGCAACGAGAACCATCGAATCGGGCTCCTTCGTCTGGAAGACAGACGACATCCACATTTTCTGCAGGATCCACAGGCGATTTCAGAATCAGAATAGCCAAATCGTTGTAAAGAGCTCCAGAATGGAATTTATCATGGACAACTACAGCCTGCACATCTCGATCTTGGTGAGGATATATTTCATTCTTCGTTTGAGTATCCCATTCTCCAGCCCTAACTTTCAGAGAACTTGCTTCTTTTCTAAAATTATACGAAAAAAACGTTTAGATATCAGTTTTCGAATACTTTTATGGTCAGAAAAGGAAGATATTTTACTAAGGTTCTATTATGAAAAAAAGTCTAAATAAGATTTTACCCATTGACACAATGAGCAGCAGTAAGAACAGCTTGTCTGTGAATAAGAGCACCTCCGCATTGATAAACATTTAGTTTTTGGCCATTGCTGCCGATATCTTCTTCCCTCAAAATAGCGACCATCCATGGGAATTCTCCAAATTGGGCTTCATTGTCTCTCTGTCCAGTTATCCTGAATCCAACACCCTCTGGATTTCTTTGGCCACATCCCTTACGAACTATTGGCGGTGGAGGGATTTTATCGTCCGGATTTCGAAGAACATCAGGAGGCTTGCAGCAAATGTCTAAGTAAGCTTCACAAACACCTTGAATTCTATAAAAAAGATAATTTTAATTAAATTTAGATAAGATTTCTCCCAGATGAGAATACACTGGCCGCAAAGTTAAATACAAACTAATACCGATGATCATGGATCATGCAAGAGAAAATGAATTATTTTTTTCTTAGAGTGACAGTCATTGATTACATATTATTCCAACATTCCTGAAAAAATATCATTGTGTCGTGCAAACCCTGAATTTATGGAACTTACATCATGAATTTATGTCATGATCGTTCAATTAATTCAAAATACTCACTGTCTGCTGCCAATAACTCTCCTTTCATTCACCTTTCTATGTTAATTAGAAATAATTGAAGCGCGTTAATCGAAGAAGTTATAATATTTTATACAACTTAAGCTAAGTGATTCCCCTGAACGTGGGTCTCATATGGCATGCATATAAATCAATGTAAATTTAGTAAAATAACCAGTTTCTTTTAAATCACCTAATTAAAAACAATCTTTATCCACTGCATAATTTTGATTAACCCGTTCTTGCTGGAAGTTATTTTTACTAATTGTATAAACCGTCTCTAATCAGCTAAGGTATAAACTCACTCAGTGAACAAAATGGATAACAAAAGCTTCGTTAGATTCTGTTATTAAATTATAAATTATAAAAATCAAAATTGCTTTAACAGGTTAACCTGTCCAAACTGATTAATATTTTTAGTGTATAATAAAATAAAGCTTTGAAGTAGTTTCTGCCAGAGACTTTTTCTTCAGGAGACTCACCCATTGGTATCATCTTTAGTATCAGCAAAACCGGACCTGATATCGATGAGTCCGATGCCGTTGTCCAAGATACTATTATTTTGGCACTGATAATATGGAACACATTCGCAATCAGTTGGCTGGTTATTTTTCTTATTATCAGTACCAAGAATTGTGCCAGGTGAACCACTTCCTCGATTTTCTTCAGGATTGAAGACACTGGAGATAAGATCATCTATATTGGCATCATTTCCAGAACTCGGAGCGTCTGTCGAGGGATTTCCTTGGTTGAATGCCTGATTCACCAAACCACCTAAGTCTGCTCCTCCTGTATTCATAATTTCATATGCATATAATAGTAGATTTTAAATTGGAATGCTTAAATATATTACAAAAGCCGATATTTCACAAGAATTTAAATCTTCTAGCATATTTTAAATCTGTGAAATAAATAAATTGATAATCCCAGCCTATTTATACAACTTTTCTTTATTTAATAAACTTGGACTTTTGCATATTCAATAAGGGAATGTGTCACGAATATGTTAAAAGAAGAGCTTTTTATTCAATACATTTTGTCACATTCTATTTTTATTCCGTGAGACATTTCTCTTAATTGTGAGAATATCAAGGAATAATTAAAAATATTTAAATAAATTACCTTGTTGAGGAGCTGCTAAACAAAGGCCGACAAGGAACACAGCTAATGTGGCTCGAAGAAGCCACATATTGAAATCAGATTAACACTGAAAACAGTAAATCAATAATTTAAAAAAATGCTATTTCATTTTGCCAATATGTGTATTGAATCCTGATATATACCAAGATTTAAATACAACTGAATACACTTAATATTTTAAAGGAATTTTAGGAGATTTTTTAAAACTCTAAAGATTTGAGATTGTACATTTTGAATTAATCTAAGATTTCCTTGGTAGTATCTAACAAGTTTCTATTTCTAACTTTTCATTGCAAAGATGATGTTTACGAGCTGGTACATAATTACAGTGCTTACGTCTTACAATTTTAAATAAAAACTCGGTAAACAGAAAAAAGAATCTAGGATCTCTCAGATTCAAATAACTCATTTGGAAAAACAGATCAAAAATATTTAGGGAAGGAGTTTCTTTATTTAATTTTTATTTAGAAATATAAATTTAGTACAAAATGGTCACGTGGCTACGGAAAATAATTACTAGATTTGATTCTAAGAAAGAAGGAATGTAAAACTAATTTCCTGGATATGAATCCCCACATGTATGATTAATTATCAGGGTCTTTTTTTGTTATAAATTTCATTACACAAAAAAGAAATATCTCTAAAAATGAGTCAATATCATTATTCAGATTAAGTATGTAGAACGCTATTTGATTCATTCACAGGTGAAAAATTTAGCAATATGTATTCAATATTATAATTTAAAGAAAATATTTCTTTTAAATTTAAAAAATATTTTTGAAGAAGTTTCTTTGTAAACTGTCAATTGTGATCTAATGAATAATTCAATGGATAATGATACTTAAAGTCAGGGGAACACCATTCCTGGAATTCTTGAGTCAGTCTTCGACCGTAGCATTGGAAAATGTTAAACAAAAAATTTGCAATTGTAAAAATTTGTTCGAAATAGAAATAATTTAATATGGAAATAGAGAAGAAAAGAACATCAAGGTCATGTGGTTCAAGAACTCAGAATTAAAATGTCGTAATCGTTGCGCCTGAGAACTCACTGCTCACGTTCATGGTGAAAGTATATTATATTATTTGAATATTTCTCATTAAAAACAAAAAACTATATTAATTGAAATATTTTTTTATCCTAAAAATTGTTATCTTACCATATCATCGCTTCGTATTCTATGTATTATTGGAATTTTAATTAAAATTTCTGGCTTTTATTATAATTTAAGTTGTTATAAAATAAAATTGCTCTAAAAATCACAGATGTCCATTAATTATATTAAATCTTGAATGAAACCTGTTTCTATTTTATATTAATTTTAAACTGAAGATCCTTGAATGTTGATTTTACTATTCAATTTTTTTTTAATACAATAAATTGCAAGGCTATTAAAACTTTAAAGGCTTACAAAAATACAAATTTTGATCGACTTGAATAACTAAAAATAAATAAAATAAAAAATTTCCAAGGTTCTATAATACTTTTTATTATTTATTAGGTCTTTGAAGCTGGAATACTTTTTAGTTTTTAATTTACTGTAATTGGAATTGCTTCTAAGTACAAATACAAAATTTCAATGATTACTTTGTTTTAAATTTAAACGTTTGTTAAAACTTGGATTATGGTTTCATGAGATATACATTAAAAAGTGGGAATCCCCGAGCTTGTGCCAGGAAAGAAGGCGCCAGGTGTAACCTCGACATGCAAGGGCGAAAGTGTGTAGGTTGAGCCCCAGGCAAAACAAATTCAGCGAATTCAAAGAAAAGTTAAGAAAAAAATAGTGGCTGTCCATGTACAAAAGATTTTTAACTAACTCTGTAATATTTAATAGTTAGAGTACAATTTTTAATGAATGTTAACTTTTTTAAATAATATTTTTATGATTTTAATTATTGTAAACAAAATTTTTAGAACATTTTTGTTGTCTATTTTGATTTACATACTTACATATCTTTTTAAAATATGTATTTCCAGAAATTCATAATAATGATAAACAAAGAAATTAATTTGTAAAAGGAAATTACTCAGCGAAACATCTTACTAATTTAAATGTATAATTCTGGTAGAGGCACGAGATAAAAATAAGATAGAAAACCAAAAGAATCAAATGCGGAATTATGAGAGTAAAAACTATGAGAGTAAAAACTGTTTTTCAAAATATTATGGACTAATAAAATATATAATTATTGCAATAGAAGTTTTATTTAAAAAAAAAAGAAAATGCGATTTGTTAAATAGATAAAAACTTTCGTGATTTCATACAATAATTACTTATTAAAAATTATTAACAATTGCAAAAATTCATTTTTAATATATGGAAAACCCATAATGCGTCATAAGGCAAATTAACACTCGTTGTTTGTGCTATGTAACGGAAGAGTGCTAATTGCTGAGATCATACTGATTTTAAAATACTAGGATCTAAATGTAAGTAATTCCAAAATTCGATATCAATCAAAGATTTCAAAAAAATTAAAAAAGAGCTATAAACATCATATAACAAATCTTTTAATTTTGATATTTTTAAGAAATTAGACTGCGTGTTACTTTCTCTACTCATTAAAGATTGGTTTATGTTTTTCATCTTCATTGAAAATAGCAATGTCAATACTTTTAAATTATGCAATTACTGAGATAAGAGCATTCAAAGAGTGACATTTGAAGAGTTCAGCAGAATCGACAATCACACGTGACACCGACCTTTAGTGGCAAAACCGGTCGCTTCTTTCAGAAACCGGTACAAGACTATCAAGATCAAATAAGTACTCTTATTTGCTTATTGCTGTTCAAGAATCTTATGCATATTCATGTTTCAGAATATTCGATCCTACATTTACTTGAAATTCCTTGCAACTCCTTGAAAAATGAAAAAAAAGCTTTAAGAAGTATTTTGAAAATCTATATTTTTATAAAGCCACATTAAATTCTAAACATTTTCTTATACTATATTTGATTTAAAAGAACGTATAATTCCAATTTTCTTTTTTTATAAGATTAAGAAAGAGTTGAAATGATAAAATTAATCAGAAGTTCTATATATCGAATTTCAGTGACTGTTTACGTTTAACCACTCACCACAAGCTCTCTCAGAGTCAGCAACTTCCCAACTACTTCACACTTTGAAAACGAAGAATGGACTGTGATGGAGCTGCGTACACAGCGACCCTGGCCTGGCTGGCAAGGACTGAGATCTGTACTAGATGACCCCTACTCCAGCATTTATAGAACCGTTCCCACTACGGAGATGATTTTTCGTTAGAAGTGGAAGTCGCTCGCCTGTCATAATTTCCCCTCAAACTTTGGAAAGGCCCAGCACCTTTCAGATTTTTCCAGATACATGTCAGACTTGTAATTTTCATTTCTGAGTTCTGGGAATGGTCATTCTGAAATCTGACTTATTTTGAAATCCAGAATCATTACAGATTTCTGCAATTTTAATATGTTCTAAAAAATCATAGATTGATTTCAAATAACAAAAAACATTTGTTTTACACAAAATCAACCTGCAAAAGAAAATTAAATTAGTTAAATTTATATTTTTCCTTAACGTTAAACCTTCTTTCATAGATTACTCCAAGCTAACGTTAAAGAATGCAAAATTAGGGTTCTAAATAAATATTTAGAACTTTTCATTTTATATAAATGCAACAAACAACACACTTAGGAATTCATTTTACACGAGTTTACATTGTGAAATCAAAATAACAAATTAATTATTCTAGCTTCAAAATTCCCGGTACCTCAACTTGCGTAAAGCAGGTCACGGTATTCAAGTTCCATTTTTCATAAAGTAAATAATATATGTATAAAGATTTTGTTTCTAAGTTTTTCTACGTTTTGTAAACTAAGTATAACTTCTGATAATCATTAAAATTATTGATTAAAATTATGAAAAAATACTAATATCTATATCTGACATACAACAAATTATTAGATTATTACATTTTTTCAAACGAATTGAAATTCATTTATTTATAAAAATTTATATTATAAAACCATTTTCGGCATCCCAATCAATCATTGGAACAGTTAACATAAATTTGGCACGAATTGATAAAAGAATCAGACGTGGGCGTATAATGTACAGAAAGATTGATTTGCATAAACACATGACACGATCTAATTACCAAAATAATCAATAAAAGTACCTGTATATTTGGTTATGGAAATGTTTAAATGAAACCTTCCAAAAACTTTCCTGTCCTTTCATAAAAATCAATTTCAAATAAACGATTTAATATCTTTGTTCAAGTATGGCTAATTTCATCATAATATTAGCAGTTTTGTAAGAGATAAAAAGATAAAGTATAACAACTCTTGGAATCGGTAATGAATAACTTTGACTTTAACTAACTGTATGACTTTAGGCTTTTTAAATTAAATATTTTTAGTCTTAATTTAGTGATCTTTTATTTATAGATTTATTTAGATACTTGGTGAAGTATATGCACACTGCAAACAATTCAAAAAATTGTAATTAAAAATTGTTATCTAGTATCACAAAACGCACGACGGATTACAATAGTTGTTATTTACCATGCAGGTAACTTTTAATACGTATATACCACTGAAGAATGTAAATAATAATTATTCTAAAATATAGTTAATCAAGGTTATAAAACCTCACCATAAATACACAAATTAAATTGTAGACTAGATCGAACTCACTCGATTAAAACTGATTCACTGTTGAAAGATTACAAAACTCCATAATTAGCGAGCTGTTGATCGATCCACAATCTGTGTTGAGCGACACTCGCATAGACTGCAGGGTTTGATGTGCCACATCCAATACCCCAAGCCACTATTCCAATCTAGAATGTTTATAAACATTCATGTTCGTTTGTGGATTGAATAATTTAATTTTGAAGAATTAAAAATTGAACTTTTTTGTGTTCAATATCTTTCTAATTTAATCAATGAATTGAATTCAATTTCTACCTGCACATATTGCCCAGTAGAAGTTGGACAAACCAAAGGACCTCCTCCATCTCCTCGACAAGTGTCTCTATTTGCTTCGCCTCCAGCACAAACAAAACTTCCATGAAGTTGAAAATACTGTCCCAAACTTGTTTGCCTTAAACGATTTTGGCAATCTGCGTTATCAATCAACGGAAGATCGATCTTTCTCAAAACGCTCTGATATTGTCCTTCCGCACCTAAGCATTAGAAAATAATTATTAATAAATAAGTTCTCTCCTGATTTCAGAATGCTTAAAAAAAACTTCAGTTTCATTTAGTTAATTCTGCTCAATTTAGTTATTGTAGAATAATACTTCAAAAGACTTCAGTGACTCTAAATTAGAAACTTATTGACTTTTAAATTTGTTATTTCAAATTCAATGGCTTTTAAAGTAAAATTTCTTTAGTTTGGAAACTTTGACTAAATTTTAATACAATCTGTTTACCAAATGCACTGCGTCCCCATCCAGTGGCGTAGCATCTAGTTCCTGGAGTAAAAACTTGTCCTTGTTGTGGTAAACAAATTGGCATGACATTTACCGAGCAAGTAACAGGCGTTTGCAAAATTAGTATCGCCAAATCATGGTACAATGCAGCATTGTAGTACTGAGGATGTCTAATTACAGTTTGAATTCTTGCTTCTTGGAAAGGAAGCGGTTCACTGGTTGAATTAGTATCCCATTCACCAAAACGAGCTACTAAAGCGCTAGTTACACGACTGAAAAGATTATTTTTCAGTTAAAAGAGAGCACAATTTTAATCTATCAATTTGAGAAATCGCGTTCTTCAAATAACAAGTCAATAACATAAAGTTATGAAATCTCACTTCTCCACGCAATGTCCAGCTGTAAGAACCGCCCTGGAATTGATCATAGATGCACCACAGAGGAAAACATCATTCTCACCAGGAGTTCTTAGCAATAAAGCGACCATCCACGGGAATTCTGCAAAGTAGGTATTTCCAGAAACATCTAGGTACGGTTGAGCTGTAAGCAAAAATTAATATCAGAACAGTTTAGTTTAAAATAATTTAATCCCTTAAAATAATATTTTCTCACCTGGTGCAAACGTCTTGGATATAAACCCACATGTGTTTTCAGAAAACAAATTAGCCACAGTTGGCCTTATAGTAGTAACAGTAGTAACAGGAATACTACTAGTAGATAAAGTGACATCAGCGTTCCTCAGTTTACAGCAAACTTCATCTGCACTCGGGCAGGCCCCAAACCTAGGATCTATGATACCAAATCCTTCCGGATAGACAACATTATCTGCGAGACAACTCCAGGTTTTCACACAAATACAAGCATTCGCAGTTCCTGGATATTTCACCTCTTGACTCCCAGAGCTTGGACTTTTGAGAATAAGTTGAGACGTTGTAAAGATAATCCTGCAACACGTTTCTACAGTGTTGACACAAGTACTTCCAATTGCACGTAATGATCCCAAGGTATATCGGGGGTCAATATTCCCTATTTCGTTGACAGGAATGTAGCCATAAATATTGCATTGGACGAGAAGAATGCACATGCATGTCTGTCCTGGAAAAAAATTGGGGATAGTCGGGATCGTAGGTAAAGTTGGCAGAGTTGGGGGAGGCGTGTTGGGCCTAGGATTAATTGAAGGATATGGAGTGACTATCGGATATTGAGTGACTATAGGATATTGAGTGACTATTGGATATTGAGTGACTATTGGAAACGGATTGATGGTTGGTTGTTGAATTGGAATATATGGATTGACTCTGCAGCAAATTTGATTTGCCTGGAGACATACAGAATAACTGGTTTGTCTAGGATTAATTATTCCAGATCCATCAACGATTATGAAACCATTCGCGTCACATTGCCAAGTAAAAACGCAGAAGCAGTTGACGGGAGGAAAAATTGTTGGAATTGTAGTTGGCATTGTTGTTGTCGTCGTTGGTGGCATTGTCGTTGTTGGTCTCATCGTCGTTGTCGTTGTCGTGGTCGTAGGTCGCATTGTCGTCGTTGTTGTTGTTGTTGTGGTCGTAGGTCGCATTGTCGTTGTCGTTGTTGTCGTTGGTGGCATCGTCATTGGCGGCATCGTCATTGGCGGCATTGTCATTGGCGGCATCGTCATAGGCGGCATCGTCATAGGCGGCATTGTCGAAGTTACAATTCTCAAATAACAACATACTTCCTGGTTTCCAGTACAGGGTCGAACTCTGCTGAAAAAGTGTTAATAGTTTAGCATATCAATTATAAATATGGGAAGAAATTTGGATGAGAAAATATTTAGGGTGAAGGAAACTTCATTTGAGGTCTTGAGAATCAGAATTCTATAAAAAGAGTACTTCACTTAGGTTCTTTTCTTTAATTAATTAGGGTAAATAATTAAACTCACCGAACATCGATAGCTCCAATACCATCAAGAATAATGTTGTTATTGATATCACACTGATAGTATGGCACGCAAATACAATTAGGAAGATTGCTTGGTGTTGTTGAAATTTTTTCTAAATATTGTAATTTGTTTAACTTATACTTCAGAAGATGCAGAAAAAATAGTCCAGGTGAGCTGCCGAATCTCAAATTCTCTTCAAGCTGGGAAGCCGAATCTGCTTCGGCTGAAGTCGAATCATTTACTTCCAACGTAGAAAGGTTCGGTTCTTCCAGAACAACACCGAAAGCAACGGTATTGATGTATATCGTCAGTAGAAAAACTCGCAACATCACGATAGCTTTTTCAGTCTCGTCAAATCTCTAATGACAGAATTTTGACTCGCTCAAGTGCTTATATATGCAGGATGTTTGGAAATACCCCGGATTGTGAAGAATGCATGTGGAACCAGAGACACGAGTGATATTGTCTATTTCGTTACGAGTAGTTGATCACATCCCTAGAAAATCTATAGAAGATAATTACTCGTGTAACAGTATTCACACAAACAGTATTATTTATAAACAGTAATAATTTAAATATATATCATCAATTATAATAAAGCATAACAATTCTTTTACAAAACTTAATTAATATTTTTTAATATAAAAATGTTCATAAGTGGTTTCCAGATTTCCAAGATTATTAGTCATTCGATAAAAAATTAAATTTTAGAATGGTCACAATTATATGCATGCAGTGGACATCGTGCGAGTGACCTATTTACCTCTCTGATGGCAGGAAATCGCTGTTTGTCACAGCACAGTAATTACACTTCCAAGTGGTTCATCACCTTTTGTGCACCGAATTGTCACTTTTACACTGGAATAATTTTTACCTGAAATATAATTTAATTTAGCTGTAATATACAAATTCGTTGAGACCCCTCTTAATTTTTTTTCTACATCATTATTCCCTATAATATAATTTGGTTTTTTGTTTTAAATAGAACAATCACAAAATATAGTCATTTGAAATTCAACTCCCATAAAATAACATAATTGATACTTTACTGTGAAATAGGTATAGAATAATCAATAACAAGTCAAAATAAAAATTAATGTTACAGTAGATTAATCAAAGTTTTCTGAAAATTTATAAACTTACGTTTGAATTTTCTATGAATGTTTTTCCAGAGCTTTCAGCTATTCTGCATATAAGCTAACTTCGCAGGCAAATGAAGGTGGTAGATGGTGTCGTCCTCTTTACACGATTCATTTTTAGGTCACGCGATATTAATGTGTTCTTGCAAAAAGATCAAATCTATTGTAAAGTGTGAAACATGTTAATACAAAAGCGAGTTTTTTCTCAGGAAGGCAGGGCTTGTTATTTATCATTTATTTAAAAAAATATATGTTTACCATTGACGATCAATTTTAATTGAAATATTCTCCATAAAAAATTCATAAAATTAAAAAGAAAAGAAAGGTATAGATAAACGAATAGGAAATTGAAAAAAAGACAAAACATTTTATATTACTGAATTTTTAATGGTTAAATATTCAATATTTACACACGAGTACACCAAAAAACACTTTATAGTATAATTATAATAATATAAAACATATAAGACGTGTGTAAAATCAAAGTAAAAATCGAGTCCAGAACACTCTTATTTCGATTATCAACGGAACTTTTAATTTATGTAAATTTTTGAATGCAAGTTAAACGAAAAAAGTGAAATATGTTTGTACAATTATTGAGCACCAAAGTGCAAGTATTCAAAACTGTAGTTTAGCCATGAAAATTATTATAAAATTAATATGTTGTTTATCGTCAACATTGTTTCTGACAATCGATTGCCTTTGAGTCTAACTGTGTAAACGAAACTTATATGTATAAGTAACTTAGTAACTTATCACTAAATAGTAATATTTTGTTCTTAGTAAGTATAATAAATACTTAATGCAAGTCAGACTCCATACTTATTTGGTAGGCTATTACAAATAACTTATTCTACAAGAATAATAAGAAACACTATTTTAAATTCATAAGAAAGTGAAAGTTTTCATGACAGATTAAATATTCTCAGTTTAATTTTATTGCCGATATAATAAAAAGAAACCAAAATATGTCATGTTAGAAATTATTGTAAATGTAAATTTTCCTTGAACTGCAATTAAATTTACCAAGAATTTTAAGAAACGATTGAACTGATTTATTAAATATGAAATTTGTGGAAAACCACTATTCACAAAAACTCTCATAAAATCTATATCGTCAACCGTTGGAAGATATTTTTAAAAAAATAATACGTACTCTAATATTATATATCTTTCTCTTTCAAAAATAGATAGTACGTATTCTTAACTAGTTAATTTAATTTAATAATACATTATTTGAAGTGTTTGGAAAATAAAGAATTTTTTACACGAACACTTTCAACTGATTTGCATGGCACATTTTTTGTTACCCGAACTTGACATTATGTTTAGTGAAATTTGCGAAAATTCTGAGTTTTAAATTACAGGTTTAATTTAGAGAATTATGACACATCAGATATTATAGTATCGGCAGAAAAAGCGTAGATGTGCTTGAATTCTTCGGAGGAATTGAAACTTTACGTCGAAGAGGTAAATAAACATCTTATACACCACTAACGGCTAAATCCTTTGTTTCGATGACCTCCGACGTATTCATGCCTCATCTCTGCGACGATACACAAACTCTTGGTGCGTCATAAATCTCCCTAAGTCACAATCGAATAACAAAGCAACGAAAGAAATTTGAGACTATACATACATTTCTCTAAATTGCTTACAAAACGCATAAACATGAGAAGGAAAGCAAAAAATATAGGAGCTATTTTTCCGAGATTTAAAGCCCATATTTTAAAGGTTTTAAAATCTACTTCGTCTTTAGAAGACAGCAATTCTAAAACTATTTGCATTCCCACATTTCATGTGTTTTGTAAATGTATGTATATATGATTGATTACTGTATGATTAATAACTATGGTATGGAAACATGATCGTTTACTTTTGTGCTCTGCATTGGTCCTAATTTACACATTAATTAAAAAATGAATCATAATCGAATAAAAGTACTTTTCCTTTGCTGTGAGGTTAACCGGTTAACATTAGAAAATTTTATTATTAAAGTAAAATTTTCTCTTTTATGAATTTAGATATTTTTAAGAAAAGCGTAAATATAGACTTTTGCAGAATTAATTGCTTGACTTGATTGTTAACAGAAATCGGAATTGGAATAGCATGATACGGGGTTTTGTATAAAAAAAATAAGCTTGCGATCGCAAAATCAAGAATGCAAAAAAAAATGGAATTGTTTGAACAATTTGCGAAGGTTGAAACAATTATTTACAATTCTGTATATTTTATTTAATTTTCGGCCCAATAAAAATATTGGTCTTTAAAAAGACCTTAAATTAAAATTTCATAAAATAAAATTATTAAAGTTAGATTTCGCGCTTATTTATTCACGATTTTATTATTTCGTGATTATTAGTATTTCAAATTCCACTATCATAAAAAAATGTTAAGATTAATTGCAACCGCAAGCTGATTTTTATTATTTGAGCAAATATGTATGTGTTGTTTTATAATCTTTTTTGATAAGATTTTCCACTGATTAGAAACTTATGATTTTTTGTGCAACAATAAATCAGTTACAATTTTAGTCAAACTTTAAGGCAAAAATGCCTTTGTGAAATTGTATTTTAACATATGATTATCGTCGTGCGATTACGTTGCATACTGTCAAATCATTCTTTTTACCCTGACGGTAAACTCGTCTTCGGAATCCGTAATAAATTGTATCAAAACCTTTGACATCTACTAAATGATGTCGAGGCAAAAACAGCTTTGCTTAAAAATTATCATCGATTAAACATGTCTTAAATTATGTACATTATAAATTTAGATATTATGGCTTCAAGCAATCCAGGCTGAAAAATTATTAGTTGAACAAACTATATCGTAATAAAATTCTCTTAATCTACGCAATTACAAACTCAATGCAAGTGATTCCATTTAAAAAAAACATCTCAAGTTGACTATGTATGGTGTTTTCAATTACACTTCTCAAAAGCAGAAATGAAAGCTATCTTTTCATACATTTTGAAATATTTTTATATAAACAGAACTCACCAGCATTTCGAAAAGATTTAATTAATTTAATTAATAAAATTCTTTAAATTTGCAATTCGCTTAAAAAAACCCTTAACGTAGTTTAAGAACCTGTATCTTTACTTAGATCGGCGTTTTCCTGTCGCGTTTCTCAACCCTTTCAAAGTATTCGCCATTGCAATGCTCTGTGGTTTTGGATTTTGAGGACAGTATTTCAGAGTATGCGAGTTATCGCCCTTGGCAAAGCAGATGGGACATGTATACTCCCTATGAAAAGCAAAGAAATTGTTTTTATTTAAAGATTTGAAAATTATTTTTTTTTCAGCGATTCAAAAAATTAGAAATACAGGAATTGTTTTTAAATCAAATATCAATTATTTTATTATTTACCTCAAAATTGGGCAAATAACTCTTCCATCAGCATCTTTCAAGATGTGTCCTGAGTAAAAATCATGGGTCTCCCCATTATTTTTGCAGAAGACACATTCCGTCGGCAAAGGCTTCTTATTCTTCTTCCTTTTAGTAACCACGGGTTTCTGGATATCTTCTTCTGGTGGAAGATACTCTGTGTCTTTGCCATTATGTCTGAACTCTTCCATAACATCCGCTTAAATCGAAAATAAAATTGCCAATACATTGCTTGCAATTTTTTTAAAAACTATTTTAAATTAATTTTCAAAATTATATACTAAGGTACAATTTCTGTTGTTTAATTGGAAGATTTCGTAACTACGAATAAACGTATTAATGAGTTTCTCATTGATTTATTAGAATGTAAACAGATTAGATGATATCTTCTAAACTTCGAACATCCAACATAATATTTTACTATTATTTTCTCAATCTCATTTGCTCACATGAGTTCCCTGAATCTAAATCCAAGCAAACAATAGCATGTGGCTATCTCTCAGATTAAGTTTTTTTAAACAAATTTTTATAGTAATATTTTGAAGGAATCCTGTCATTATTCTATTTTTTCGGTTTAAAAGTTCTTAAAATTTCGACATGAAAAATGAATTTATAATTTATTAAATTATACAAAATTCACAGATATGCTAAAAAAAATTTCATTTTTATCTTGCGCGTTTAAGTCTCCGAAATCGAGTTGCATCATTGAAGTCGCCGCCGACCTAAAATTTTTAAAAATTTTTGCCAATTTCTCTAGACTTATTTTAATTTTCCAAATCTTTTAGTTAGGATTACACATTTTTTAAAATATGTAGAATTATAATTATTTTGCTGACACTAGTAGTAACACTAGTAACACTTTTAATAAATTAAAGAAATTCTTTCAGTATTTTTATAAATACGACATGAGAATACAATAAGGAAACCCTGCAGTGCTTGTTTACATTTTGAAGGATCTTCTTAAGTATTTTGGAACATACACCAGAATTTAATCTATTTGGAGTTTACTAATATTGATATCAAAAATTTCCAAGTATCTAAAGTGTTAATTGCAATCTGTGTTCAAAACTTAGCAATAACATTCGTAAATAATCTGAAAAAATTATTCCTGAGTATCAGAATTTTAGAATTTCCATTATTCAGCATTTCTCCTGTTTACATTTTTGAAGCATTTATTTCTGAAAGGTTTCCTTTACAGACTAAGAAAAAACCGTTGAGGTTTATGTTTGACCTCTGTCGCATAGAAGGACGTTGCGTACACTATTCTGCCACAAATTTAAGTCGGGATTCTCGTACGTCCCGTAATACATTGAGAAAAATACTACCTTTTCAAACTTGACTAGCCTTTTATATTAAAATTCATAAGTGATTTATAGTATTATAATTTATACATTTTAGAATAATAAATTATCAAATTGAAAAAATATTAAACTAAATTATTTTTTTATTTGAATCTGATTAAAATTTCGTATCATTCTCTTTTTTTTATATTAAATTACAGAAATTATTCACTTTTTTTATCAATATATGTATTACATTGATCATTTTACTTCTACTGGCTTTCTGTAAATTCATTTTAACAATTCAGGATTACCAGATGTGAATTAGAAAATACAGAGAATAAAATGCACCAAATCGCGAAGAAGCAGAAAAAGTAACTCTCAAGTTTAGAAATAAATTTCGATCTCAGACAACAAAAACGAATGACTAATTGCAATATGCGTAAAATCAAAGTCTTTCATTAGAAGATTGTTGACAAAATAACGTCAAAATTGAGAGTTCAAAAAAATCAGGAACAAAGGTATCTCTAGAATAAAGTTAAATTATTTACCATGACAAAATTATATTAGAAAAATCGAGAAAGAGTAGAAAATTCTTAAAAGGCGTGGGAGTCTCAGTAGGAAAATTGCGCAGTTGCCACTTTTTGGTTAGTTTTAATTCTGAATTTGTAACTGACAAAAAGCTGATTTTTATATTATTAATTAACATTAATATTACAAAAATCTAAAAAAGTGAGTCACCAACAAGAAAAATACACGAAAATCATTGAAAATTAGCTATGTGGAATCTTTTTTCAGAATTCTGTCGCATATACAAGGATCATGTTATTGTTATTTCTACTCACCATTTCCTTGCTTCTCTAGTAGTTCCCCAAGTTGCTGATATTGGGTTCCAGAAAAAAGGCGATTAATCTCTTCTTCTAAACTTTTGTGCAAAGGGTAGAAATAGGCAGAGGGAGATTCAATCACAGGTAAATTTGAAGTTCCACTCGGCCATGCAGATATTTTCCGCGGAAGGTTGTAAGATGGTATCCCTTGTGGAATCACAATGACGTACTTCATCATCTTGATCTTGCTAGCTGTTTAACTAACACGAATAACGAACTAAATATCTCTCAAAACCACACGATCGAAAATTAAATAAAAAAAGATCTTAAGTATGTCATCTACGTGTTGATACAACGAAGGACTCAACGAATTTGAGTTTGAGATACTTCGGGGGTTCGAGACCGGCCGGCAAGTTTAAACTGCTCTGCAGGATGAACCCCAAGTGGTGGGGTTAGGGATGAGGTAGGAGAAGATTAGCAGCCAATCAGGGAATCTGTTTCTAAATCCTAGGAATATCTCGCCTGATTCCAAGAATAAGAAATCCGTTTGTTAAATACAGACGGAGTAAGCCCCCCGCCCCCCCAATTCCACCCAAAACCCTTCTATTCACCTCTGTCGGTTGATTGTAAACAGATCGTAGAATAAAACACAACATACCACGTGGAAAATTTTTCACCATCTCTCCAACCCCCTTAAGAACAGGTATGGAATTTTCACAAAACGCCCCACCCCCTGCTCTTTAAATACCGTAGTAATTAAATATTCTTAATTTCAGTAGCGGGTTTAGGTGTGGGTAACATGGGCTACTGCCCAGGGCGGTAAATTTTTGGAGGCAGCAAATTCAGGGAGACATAAATTTCCCTTTTCTCTTTCAATTAATATTTCACAAAATTACTTTTCGCTCAGAGAATCGAGTACATTACTTAATATTAGTTGTAAAAAACAACTTTATTTTATGGGCAACTCATTTATTTTTTATCTCATAACGAATGTAATTTGTTAACAAAAAATTACAGAAATTAATAATTTTAATTTAAAAGCTTAGTTCTAATAAGGCAAGTAATTTAATTTATGTCGCTAATATTGTAATTAATTATTATGAAATGTGTTTAATGAATTATGAAAAAACGAGAATAGCTTTGAAGAGCGTATTTCGCGTTTTAATTCGAGGGAATCAAATCAAGCATGAATTAGTTATTAAAAGCACATGTGCTAAAGAACGAGGTGAGGTGAATGGTGAACAGAAAATGGCACAATTTTCACTATTCTTCATCTTTATTATTGTGTAAATATGTAGGCACTGAACATAATAATGTTTCATAATTTGTTTACAAACATTTACACTTACTGATCTTCTGTTCAATCAATGAATATTCTCTGCGAATAGTTTGACTGTTAGATCTAACTGAACAGTCAAAGCTACTTGTTACCATCTCGTAAAAACCACTTCTCCCTTAATTCCATTATCGACCCTAGCATTTTATGCACTTGATCCAATCTCTAATTGCGATCACGATAATATTTTATCAATATATATATACTTTACTTTTATTATGTATACTTTTAATCTCTATGCACTAATATATTGTTCTTCTAGTCTAAAAATTACCACGATTATTTTAATAATAATTATAATAATATGTACTTTAAAGAAATTATAATTAATTATAATTAAAATAATCATCATATATCAGACATATGTCGAGTGAGAAAAGGGAAAAAACTACAAGTAAACGCAAACCCTAACTTTGGCTAAGAATTGACATTTCGCGCTTGAAGAGAACAATGTCGGTTCAATTTTGTCCGCGTTTTATTGCCATTATCCTCTTTAATCTTGAAATATCCGACTAAGTGAAAAAAGATCATTACAAAGTCTCTGGGTAAAAGGGTGTTCGTGTGAATGTCGTGTGATTTTTGGTCATCGGTGAAAGTGCATCTTTTATTTTCACATGACAAATTCGCCTCCTTCGTTCAACAAAAATATATTGATACACCTGAAACAACGAGAAGATACGAAAAAGTCTCAAAAACAAAATTCTTATTAAATATCGATTTATTTACATAATCATCCTATAAAATTCAAAGCCTGAGGTCGCACTTACAAAACAAAATAAAAAAATAGAACTTTTCTCAGTTTCGAAGAAGATACAATATTATTTTACTTTGCTTTTTATATCCACTACCATAAACTATGAGGAAGTGCCAACCTTATAATTTTTGATAATATAGTTCAGTAAAATCAATACATTTTCTTAAAGAAGGCGAATATTGTTATACAGCAGCTTTATTTAAAGAAAATCTGATCTCTATAAACATGGAACTTCTCAGAGTGTCGACTATTTTAAAATTTTACAAACTTAAAATTGAAATTCATGCCTTGAAACTGAAAAAAGAATTTCAATTTCAATTTCAATTTATAGAAATTGAATGGTGACCTAATTAAAAAGGGTCCATACATAAAAGCTTTGGCAAAAATGCTGGTAAAATGTTTTTTTCAAGTAAAAGCACTTCTTTTACTTGCAATTGAATTTTTGTTTTTATTTTTACTTTAAAAGAGGGACATACGTCCAAGTGAAAAATTAATGCTTTAACATGTAAAACTATTTTACCACCAATTTAAACTACCCGTTACAAAATATCTCAAGGTAAAAACTATGTGTACAAAAATAAAAATTGCAGAATATTTTCCCCACTGTCGACAGGCTGGTTCCATAGAAATATAATCACGTTCTCAAAAAATCCCAGTCTTGTTCGCTTCACGAAAATTCTATGCAACGCATTGGATCTTCGAAATACAAAATTTCAATAATCGAATCCTGAAAAGTTTCGGCCATTGTCGTAGAAAGTAGCACAGTTTAACAAAAGATTGCTGTCTTTTTATAAAGTTTTATTTCAGCGATATCGTTTTCCATCGAATAGCATTTTGCTCTTTGTCACCGATGATACATGCGCATTTTCGGATGAATTTATTATTAATTTAATGATTTCAGTATGCCGACGCCACGGTGGTCCAATTGGATTAACTATATATAGTCATTATAAATATATAATATATATAATGGGTCCATACGTCGTATGCGCGTGTATATGCAATGTGTATGATAGTGAGAGCGTGTATACTAGGAATGTACATAGTGTACGTAGTTATAATTAGGTTGTGTATAAAACGATGATACATACTATTATTCGTTTATATCAAACGACACATAATTATGATATAGATTTTTAGTCTCATGGTGCGATAGCCGCAGTAAGTGGCATCGTTTGCCAATAGGCTAGTCTTGTCCTGTCTTCTCGTACAATGTCAATGCGGTCGCGCATCTCCCGAGTTTCAACAGACACTTCAACGCGTAATTATGGTACAAGGACGTTCGAATGAATGGCCTTTGCCTCGTAGAAGCTAATAATTCTGTTAATTTAATTATACAGTCATTAAGATTGTCCAAAAAATTTTACAAGTTAAAAATCTCTTCGATTTAGAGAATTGTGTTTAAAAATAAATAACGATTTCGGACATTATTGATAAATATTTGATATTTCATCTGAATTCCTTTTTGGTTATTATTTTCTATAAACAGAATTAGAGAATCGAAGAGTGTTTCAAGTTTAACGAGTTTCTAGACAATCTTAATATTTTGTTCACCTCTGAGAGAGAATCGTGAACTGGAACGCTTTTCTAGTGTCGCTTGCGCTGCAAAAATTGATTTCTATGTTTATGATTCTAAGCGATTTTCATAAATGTCGGATTTGTCGATCGATCTTGGAAACTTGGAATGGAAACGAAGTGAAAATATACAGCCAAGATCGATCAGAGGTGATGCTTTGTTCCGCTGTGGCTGTGTAGCAAGAATTAAAATGAAGGAGACATTAAAACAATAGGATTAAACGTATCTAGAAACAATGGATGCCGCGGTATTGCGGCCAGTCATTTCGAACTGTCAGTATAGATTATTAATATTAATTGTTAATACTTCTAGTCGTATACTCTTTCTAGAGTAAAAGTGGTCTTGTGCGTCCCAATGCGGTCGCTGGGACGTGAATAGGCAATACAGAGTGCATCAGCGCATGTATTTTTGCTCTCTTGATATGCGATAGTACTAACCTAACAAAACTTGTCCTTACATTTCTCATTTGGTATGTCTTAGTCTTATTTTATTAAACGAAACAGTTCCTATTTATTTAATACACAAGTTGAATGAGACACGATGAGTCGTTGACAGTTAAATTAATCGCGATAATGAGCAGATCTACTTTTGCCGGTGTGTTAGGTAATGAATAATAAAATAATAAAGGATGAAAATAATCGTACAAAATTCTATACTTACATAATTGATCTAGAGCGCTCGTAAAGTAATCAAAAAGTTTCAACGCAAGACTAAGTTTAATAGTATATAGGTACATTGAAGAACGACGCAATCGTTCCAGATACGCGATCAGTTCATGAACAAATTCACAATTCAATTTATGATTTCCTTTTCTTGTGAACTTCTACTCATGAACGCTCGACTTTTTGATTTCGGTCAGTGAAATCGTTTATTTTTATCAATAGAGATCCGCATACTTTGGACGCGCGTATTTGATACCCACCCAGTATCTTCTTATCTACAAATCTGTATATACACATATCACAATGTAACCCCTATTCTCATTTATGTAATGTAAAATTTACAACTGAAATGCAAAGTAATCGCAAGTATTTCAAATGACGCGGTCAATCTGATTACTTTACAAGTACTCCGAATACGAATGTCTCGATGCAAACTAACGTTTAAAGTCTTACATCATCAAAAATATCAATGGGAATACCTCTACTATATACTTAGTTATTACTTAGTTATACCTTCAGCAAACAGGAATACTCATTTCCAGTCATTTTCTCATGGAGTACGGTTTCTATAGAGTCCGATCTTGATTTATTTTGCATCATATCTAGTACGATAGATACTACATCCAAAAATTCTCGTAACAAAATAAACTAAATAGAATCATCAGTCACGACGATTCGAATCCCTAGCACTTTATCTCTCACGACGACGTTCTTAACGCAATTGCACGACGTAAAAGCGGGCATCTCATTTCATTTTAAAATAGCGATTAAACATTTTGTGACAAATTATATTAATTTTAGGTCTTGCGATTGCACCGATATTTACAATGGACGTTATTCTTCGTATTCTTCAAACAAAACGTTTTTTATATCAATAATTATCGATCGAATAAAAAGTCACATCGAATTTTTATAAAAAGCTCGCATATGTATAGCTAATAATGATTCTAAAACACCTACGTGCGATATTCTACACCGTTGTAAAAGACAAAAAAAATAATATAAAAAAAAAAATAATAAAAATTGTATAATCCAAGGCGCAGTTAAACTGTTACTTTTACATACACTTTTCTGTCGTTTCTTCGAATTGACCGTTTCACGCTTGACCATTCGAAAAAAATACTTTCCCAGATTTAACTTTGTTCTGCGACGATGCCCTACCAACGGAAGAAACATCATGCCAACCATTATGTCATTGGGATGCTGAATAATCCTAAATAGTGGTTCATGCCAACGTTTCTCTCGTTTTAAGACTTTCAGATAAAAACTTATATGCATATATATACATATATATATTTTTCAGTTTTAACACTCTAATTTTACTAAGTTAAAACGGTCAGCCCAGAATTGCTATGATCGGTCTATAGTGGAGATATTGTCGCTCATTACGCCCAAACATACATGCATTGCGTCAGGAAAATATTCTACGTTTTCTTTGTGATATTCTCTACACGACAATTATTCTCAAAAGGAACTTCGGTTGAACATTGTTTTACATTTTTGTGTTGCGAAGGCCAAGTCGCTCTACCGATGTAAATGAAGCGTTTCAATTCTGAAGTAACGAATACATCAATCACTAAGCGCTAACCGCATTGAAGAAACTTTGTTTTAGTCACGCCGTCGAAGCTTAAAAAATATATCGACCAGGAAGCTTTAGAAGACAGCTAAGGTCAATCAGCGTTGATCAGGAAAGATTGAGCGATCAACGATAGCTGCTACTTCATCTTCGGCGTGACAAAACTCACAGTTTCAAAGTAAGTTCCCCTTACTTCAAATGAAAGTTTGTGAGAAAACGAGTGAATACATTGGAGTAAAATCTGCGCGGACACAGCTCAGATCTGTAGCCGGCATAAGGTGTTCGGAGGCTCGCCGGGGTCAGATATGGCCTGAATAGTTAGGGCTTACTGCTGTCGTTATTTAGCGACAGTTGCTCGGACAGTTTTTGTTGTTGCTGCTGTACTTGCTGTTGCACTTGTACCTGTTGTTGTACTTGTTGTGGAGTTATTTCACTAACTGCGCCACCGCTTAGCAGTTTCGCATTGTTGTTCTCTGTGCTCGAAACCTTGGCATATTCTCGTTTCCGGGACATGTTTTCCGTTTTGACAATGGTGATGTCTGGGTTGTTTTCGAGTACCGACGTGGCTGCTTTCTGAACAACGGTCGGAACATCGATGTAGCCACCACCTTCCCTCTTTATTGGGGTCGAGGTCGTGGGGGCCGCGACTGCGGTCGCGTTGACATTTGCGTTGATTTTCTGCAGGATATCGTTCACTGTATCGTTGTTCTCTAGCTCATTGCTCCCATCCATGTTACTCGCCGCAACGCTTAGGTCGCCAGCCAAAGAGATCCTGTCTGGACCTTGAAGCGTCGAGAGATAGGTGGCTAGTGTGTGGACGGTTACGTTCAAGAACTCTGCTGCTCGAAAGAGGGTGATCTCCTTCCGTCGTAACTTTGCGAGCACTTCCGCTGGGCCTGGCTCGGACCAGAAGTCCCTCACTCTGGAAGCGTTAAAACTTTTTAATATTTTAATCACGAAAGGAACTCAAAATTTAGATTGTAAACTGAACAAAAAAAATAAAGCAAATAAAAATACCTGTATGGGTGTTTAAGGCATCCATAACTGTCACGGTATCTTCCATAAAGAGTTCCGTATGAAACTCCGAGTATTTCAGCTGCAGTCTTCATTTCCAGTTCCTTGCTTTTTATTGCGTCCATAACGCGTCGCGTGAACGGTTCCTCCCAAAATTCCTGGCGTCGACCCGTCGTCAGATAATCATTCATTTTGACAACGTCCCGAAACTGCTCAGGTATCGCTGGATTTGTGGCATTTGAATTTGAAGGTGTGTTGGGAGCTAAAATTATAAAAGAGTTTTACAAATTATAACTTGGAAGCATAACTCATTAATCGAGTCTTGTTTCATATTTTTAAAATACTTGGTAATATTAGTAAAAGAAGTTTACCTTTCTTTTCAAGATCATTTCCATCGTCTTTAGACATGTAAGAAAGCTGAAAAATAAAAAAAAACAATTAATATCACGTTCCAATGAGTTTGAGAAACTAATATCTATGCAAGCCTATGGTATTAAACACTTACCATAGGGAGAGATGGGTCGTTATTTTCATTTGACATCATCATTTCATCGTCCCAACTTTCATGGTCACCTCCTTCGCTCATCATCTCCTCCTGGTAAAATAAATTGAAAAAAAATAAGTAAATAAACTAGATTTCATTTTACATATTTACTTTTTATGTTTTTAAATGTTAAGATACATAAAATTGTTTTAAATTTGCAAATTATATTCATAGCTTCTGAAATCAACCCCAAAAATTTGTCATTTTCTACCAAAATCGAAAAGTTTTGATAAAAAAAATACTTTTTCGGGCATATGTGTGATTTTGTAATTAAATAAAATAAGAAAATTATCGCTAAATTCTTGTGATGGAATACTAAGTACTTAAAAGCGTGCATATTGCATGCAGTGAAAAATTGCCGCTAAAAATTAAATCCCAATGCACCCAAAGCTCAGCTAACCTGATTTAAACCTAATGAGCCCTCTGACCCTACATTTCCGGTGATACAGGTGATTTTTGGAGTGAAAACATCGTGTGCTGAAGGTGGATCGTCCAGAGGAGGCCGACCTCGACGCCTTTGTTTAGGCATAGGGGGTTCATCTCCATCTCCTTCCCTGAGGACGGTTTCTACACCAGGCGTTGCTGCACCAGGACTATGACCGCTATTTGAGAGGTCATTTTGCCCTGAGTCACTCCGCCAACTCACTTCAGCGAGTCCTTTGATGTGCAAGTCTTCTGCAGTCTTTAACAGAGAGGAGAGTCTTGTCTGAAAAGAAAAAGAAAAATACATTATTCGTAAGTTTTAACTCATTTAGTCTCATTTATCAATTTTCAATATCAAAAGACAAATTCAAAATCAAGGGGACTACTGAAGTAAAAGAACTATCTGAAAATTTTACAAAATTCCAATTTAATATAAGAAATCTGCCTCTTTCAGAATCATCAATTTTAAGCTAATTGTCTTTTCAATTTAAATTACTTCACATTTAAGCATTTAAAAATTAGACGATTTATTATTAGAATCCTTTAGAAATTCATTTTTTTAATTGAATCTTAATTATCAAAGATTCTAATTTAATAATTTGTAATTTTACTCGCTTCAAATTAAAGTTATAATAATCTAAATTATTTTTAAATAAATGTCAGTTTTTCAATCATACAGGTACATATATTTGCTTTACTCTATTATCTTGTATGGTTGAACCATCGAGACGATAGTACTCGGATCGATTAGTTTCTAGGAAACTTGCTATTTGAAATTTAATATCGATTAGAAAAAAATAGAATATATGAGAAGATTTCCATCGACTATAAATGCGTGTGTGTATTTACATATGATAGACCTTCGAGAAGGTTTCGAAGCGTCAACGGGTTCAATTTGAAATGGAAATGAGTATCCACTGTACGCAGCTATCGTTAGAAAAATCATACTGACTTTTACTCGACGTAAACAATTTTCCAAGAAATTCCCGTATAATTCCAACATATTACAAATTTGTCGGATTTTCTCAGATTTTTTTTCAAATCCCGGAAAAATCCCGGATTTCCTTAAATTCCTGCATATTAGACACCTTAGTCAAGATCTCAATTATTTAAATTTCGCTACTCGAAAAATGTAATTAAAGAAAATTTAATGAGCAAGGTATTTAATCTTATAACTTAAGTTAGTAAACTTTTCTTAATTAGATTCTTAATAAAGAGCCTTTCTGAAAATTCTTAAGAGGGAGGAAAAGAACTTGACGAGTAGTTAAAAAAGTAATTTTCTTTACTTTAATTAAATAAATTTCACGAAATTCGTATTAGTTGAAAGTCTACTATCAATAATTTTAATTCACTGGCAATACTCTAATGTAATTTTCCATTTATAACTTTTTAGTGATCATATTAAAAAATAAAAAAGTATTAGTGCTCTGAAATAACTATTTTTTTAGTGTCACTGGAAAATAAAAAGCATGCACTAAGGGAAAAGCGTCATGCACTCATCCACTTGCGCGCAATAAAAATAAGAGTAATGTGGACATGAAAATAAAATAGAAAAAAAATGAGCGTCGTTATTTTTATCTTGCATATAATCAAGCGTTAGTGGAGGGGAGCTTTTGCTGTTGAGCTTGTCGAAGTCCGCTCATTACTGAGAGGTACAAGCTGCAAGTCATCACAGGCTTGAAAAAAAAAGGAAACGATGAACCTGGCATAAGCGAGCGAGAAACAATGAATCCAATTATTACTTGCTAATTTTCACTGCAATAATGCCGCGCGCCACTGAATGCTAAATAATATGGGAACTTTCTACAAACGCTGGCTTTCTATCGGCCGGGCTGGCAGAATTGGAAAAATGCTATGTGGGTCAGCGGTGCGAGGGGAATAAATGTATTTCAGAAATTGCCGCTTTCGTTTTGTTGGCTAGCTGTGAAAAACGTGCCGTGTGACGCAAAGGCGATCGAGCAAAACTATATATCCAGTGAGATTCCGGATCAATCAGAAACTCGCGGCTGCGATTTTCATTGCTGGCCAGCAAACGAGGAAATCGGTCTCAGCGGGAAAATTACCAAAACTTCATATACATAGATGCTCGTCAGTGACATTCTAATTTACACAAAAGTGAAGGCCAAATCAAAAAATGACTAAAACATAGATGAATTCCAAACGCATTTTAAAAACAAAATTTCGTAGATTTGAAAGCTTTCTTAATTTGAAAAGTACAAGATGAAATTTGACATTGATTAATACGTACTAATTTGGAAGAATGCTTTAAGAACTGACCCAATCAAAACTGACCCAATATGAATGTGTCAATTTGAAATTATTAGATTCGAAACATTTTTTATTCAAAATTATAGGATTTCGAAGGTAATATCAAATCAAATAAGTTTTTTAAATGAAAAAATAACTTGACAGCAGATTTGTACAGGGAATTAATTATTTAACTCTAAGTCGTTCCTTCTTTTACAACATTACATTTAAATGCTAATTTTTATGAAAATCTACTTTATTTCAGAGAAAAAATATGCATATTTTGAAACGATATTAAATTTGTTATTCATGAAGAGGAAATTTTCAAATTGAATTTATTCCGTCATAAGTTTCCGGATAAATTTTACAATAATATTTCCTCTTCGAAAAGTAAGATATAGACAAACGAATTGCTATGTAAAGAGACCGTTTTTCTATAAAAGGAAACGATATGTTAAATTAAAAGAAGCTTGTACATATTTGCGAGTTTAAATTAATAATTTCGCGTTTGCGATAAGTCTTCTGAAAGGATTCTTTTTTAAACTTGAGATAAAAATTTTGTTCTTCAAGAAATGTGAATATAGATAAACTATGTTCTCACGAAAAAGACTTAAATGTGAATATGAAATATTGGAGAATATTCGCTCTCTTTGTATAACTTTATATATGTATTTTAGTATTTTAACTCTTCTGAAAAATGGATGATCAGAAGCGTAAATTATTCTCTGGAAACATTTTTCAGTTACATTTGTTCAGACTATTCGACTTCCACTACATAACAATGTGGAAAATCGATTTTGTATATAATTAATACAAGCTGTATAAAGCTATTTTAGTTTTATCAGGAAAAGGAAAGTGACCCAGAAATCAACAATAAAATTCTACTTACGTGGTCGATATTGATCTCTCCCTTGTACATAAACTCCACCAATACTTTGATATCGGAAAATTTGACGTCACGCATGATCACTATTGGATCTTTTTCTTCGTACTGGGATAGGATTGTGTCGAAGTACGTACTGCACGCCGACAGGACAACCTGAAAACAAATTAGAGAAATAGTAATTTTCAATTAAAACTATAAATACATTAAATAGAAGCTGAATTTCATGAAGTATCGATTAGAACTGAAAATTCTTGGTCTAAGAATAAACTCCCAAGTGGGATTCGAAATACAAAATACAGGAAGAGATTACGTTACATAAAAATTAACGGAAATTAACTTATGGATAATAAAATTAAATGATTAAAAATGAGAATTCGAAATCCAACTCGCTTCAGGTAATTATTTAAATTGCAGAGATGGAATACAAACAGCTCGTTAAAATAAGTAGATCCAGATAGCTCTAGAACGTAGTTACAGGTTTTGAAAATTATTTTAAAATCTCTAAGTAATCCGAGAGTAAAATTGTTTTCTGTGAGCGAATAGTAATATTGATACGTCGTATTGCAATCTCGTTATTGTATTAACGTACAGGAAATTTATTGCTGCTATATTCTGGGAGTCGTTCGATTGAAGTGGAAAATTAATAATGATGCGTTCTGCTTGACGGTGCATCTCGCTCCTTTCGGTGGGAACGCTCGACATTTAATTTCCTTTTCCAGTTTTTAACTGCTTAATCGTCATTTAATTAGTTTTTAAAATTTTCAAGTACGACTTTTTTTCCAAAACTGAAATTCAACTGTGGGAAAGTAGTTTCTCGTTCCAAATTAAAACGTTCAAATTGTGTAATATGAAATACTTTAATTCAAACTGCAAGATTAAAAAAATTAACTTATATTAGAACTCTGAGTACTAAAAAGAAAAAAAATTTGTCCGATCAATCGATCATACATTGAATAGGCGACTTTCATTGGAAAATGTTGAATTACCAAGCTCTAGTTAGGATGCAAAACAAATATAAATGAGACGAAATATGTCTATCGCGACCCCGCCCAGGTTCTCAAGGCAGTCAATAGCCTGAATATTTAATGTCAGAAGTTTCGTATTGATTTTCTCGATTTTTACGTCTCCGCAAATAAGACCGTAAAGGCCGAAGGCGCGTTACTTTTCAGAGCGCAATATAACACTTTATTATAGCCAGCGCTTTTATGGGGGAAATACTGCGATAAAAAAAATAAATTATACTCGCCGCGTTTTTCATATCGGGTTCATTACGAACCCTGAATTCTTACGCATTCTTTTTTCTTTAATGTCTCTCGGCATTAAACTTTTTATTATGTACGACCAAGACTCTCATTCGCCACAGCGAAGAGCACAAGGCGTAACGAGATCCAGCGGAAATTGCTGATTCGTATTATTCTACCGAATGGACTTGTTTTGAAACCCCAGTCCATTGTCTCTTTGCTTATGTGTAGTAGATGTCTCGATTAAAATAGGTCAAAGCTGACGTACTCGATATTTCATTTTCCCATTTCACCGCGCCTGCCACTTCCTCAATTTCAGCTTCAATATAAAATCAAGTTCTTGCGATGGCATTAATAACATTACCTCTTTTCTATCCAGCCGGCAGTCTCAAAATTATTATCGATTCATTCTTACAATAAATTCTTATCTCGCAAGATACAAATCCGAAAATCCATTGCAAAACCCATTGACACCAATTGAGAATTTATTGATCGTGACGGTTTATACTGATAACATTCGATATCTATATCAAAACCAGGTCGACGCTCAAAAGATCTGCGACCATTTTTATCAAGGGCAATCCTAATTCTCAAAGGATCTGTATTTACATTTACTTATGAGTAAACAAGTTTTGCAAAGGGTTGTATTTTAAAAGTGTTCTCTCTTTCTCTTTATGGGCAAATACTGGTTTATGATCGTCATAATGTTGAGCTTTTTCCTTAACGATGTAATTCCGCTGAATTAATGTATTGAAAATTTTAAAATTAAGATCTCAACAATGCAAAGATAATACATTTGCATTTGAAACGTAAATTTAACTACGTAAAAAAGAAAAGAATTGAAATCTTATTCAGGGAATTCCAGGGGGTGCGTATCAGATGGGTTGAGCATGGTTGAAGTTGAAAAAGGAAAATGGAAAAATATTTAAATTATCAAAGCAAATAGAAAAGAGCAAAATGCATAAAATATAAAGTACAATACAATGTAAATAAACGACAGTGAAATATAGTTTCTATCGCTTCCGGGGTTTCGATCACCAATCGAGTTTTACAGAAATTTAGTTCGTTATCCCTGATACAAAACAAATCATTCTGGTAGCAAGCTTGTTAGTTAAAAAATTGCAATTGGTTTCTAAAAGTTTTGAAATGAGGAAAACTTGTACTCTGAACAGTTTTTGAATTTTTTGGAATATAAAAACATCCGTTATCCAATTCGATACCATATCTTTATATGTTACGTATTTTAATTTGAACAAAATGTAACAAAATGAATCGGATAAAAGAACCAGTTTTACCTTTTTGTAATCAAATAAAGAACCGTAAAAAAAGTAAATAATTCTCGGCAAGAGAAATGTCTTCACCATCAGAGTTTGTTACGATTTAGTTGTAGCATTTTGAGCAGGATTCTTGTAACAAAAATTTTAAAAATGTGAGAACGGGAAGTGAACGCCGGTCGTTTTTCCCTTTGATAATGCCGTAACAGTAGGCCATGACTGTGCGTTAAAAAAATTCTGAGAAAGCGGCGGACCGTGAAGGCCAAGATGATAAAAAAAGGAACGTTAAAATTTTCGAATTTCTAACCGGGCTTTGTGCTTCTCCAGGAGATAGGCTGATGAGAAAAAAAAGAGAGAAATAAAAGGAAAAAGAGAGAACCAAATAAAAAAAAAAGAAGGGATCCAGGAGATAGAGGGGAAGCAGGAACTGGAAAGGGGGAGAGGTACCGGTGTGCTATTGTATATTCTATAAAACTTTCGTATGTGTGTGTTTTGGGTGTTTTAGCGACGAGTGTGACTCATTGTCAGTGTGAAACAGAACTACGAACTCGAATTCGTGCCCTCGCAAATAGAAAGTAGGGACGCCGGAAAAAAATTAATACACATGCTTAACATTCGCTCGAAAATATCGATTGTTCTTTCTGTAGTGCTTATTGTTATTACCTTTGCATTTCAAACCAATCTTTTATGTCGATCAACGTTATTCCTCTCGCGACTGATATTCAAAATATTCAATTTAGAACTTTTAAAAATCAAGATTTTTCAATTTTAAACATTTTCCATGGAAAATTGTTTCTGACCTTAAAATTTCTCAACTAATAAGACTTTCAAATTGAAATTGGTATTTACACAGTTTGGCTGAAAAGAAATTTTTAATTCGGTGAAATGTTAACCGCCTCGCATTTCAGCGATAAAGTCACGCCGTTTTTTGCCCCTTGACAATCGCTCCTTTTTAACTTAGCGAGCTTGTTTATCGCTCTTTTAGACCGAACGAATTATATTTCAAGGTGAATAAGTTTGGACGAATCGGTTTTTTATTTTCTTTTTATCACGTGCCCTTCAAAGAACTAAAAATATAATGGATCCTTTCAAAACCTTTTTTATCAACCTCCGTCCATACATTTTCACATTTTTTATAATCCGGATTTAATTCAATTGAAATTTTATCGAGCAGACGAAACCTATCGGAAATTATTATTTATGAAATAATTGCAATATTTAGCCTGTAATTTACTTTAGTTTTTTGAAAGCTGACATTTCATATTTTTCTAGATGGAAAATTGGTGCAGTTTTTTTTTATTTTAAAATTTTACTCGAAAATTTATTGGACAGTTGGTGCAGCCCCATTTCGACGGTGGTGGCCTCTCGGGTAACGGTCGTATGGAATATTTTTTACACGCTACGGTAGATATGTATAATGATGGCGAACTAAAAAGCATTAGTCATTTCGAAAATGTTTTGATTTCAGCGTTATTATTGAATTACCGGGAGATAATCAAAGTTGGTTTATCAGTCAAAGAAATTTTTTAAATTCCTTCAATATCTACATTCTTACGAAACCACTTGGTTATTATTTTAATCATACTTATGTACATCATTTTTAAATCTTAACAAATAAGTACTTTCATCCATAATTACTATTAATATCTCTACTTATCACATTTTTCTAAAACCGATTAATTTAACAACACTTATCCATTTTTTATCCTGTAGGAAAAGAAAATCTTTTTAAAACAAATTTTTACCAAAAAAATATGACAAAAACATTTAAATAAAGATGAAGTAATCTACAAAATACATAGACTTTTTGAGAACGAATGAACTTTATGAGATCATCGTTACCAATAAGGAAAATCCGGTTTACTTTTCAACTCTCCGTAACGTCTCACAAATTCTTTCTCTTTAAATAAGAATTTGTATCTTATTAGAACATAAATGTAAATATATTCTTTACAAATAAATTTAGCATTTTCCATTTGATTAAGAGAGATAATTTTTAAACAAAAAAATTAGAAATTGGCGCGGTTTTTATATCATACAGGTATATGACTTAAGATATTACAAGAAAAAAGTCCTTATATAGAAATTATCTATTGAGCAAACTAATTATATAGCATACGATGACCAGCAACGATCAATCAGATATTCTATTTATCTACATAATTTTCCATCAATTTTAGTCAATATCTAAGCGAGTATAAACTTTAGACTGAAACTCGATTTTGGAAGGAAGTTTGATCAAATCGATCAAATATAATTTCATGAGTAATAAGTTAAAAGCATTCTAGAATTTTTTTGACAACGGCGTCAGACAAACACTTTCTACTCAAATGGATAACGATACGATGTACAAATTATACAGTCTGGCATATCAAGTATCCTTCATATATTTTGTACGGAATATTTTCCTAAGGGAAAATTCTATTTTTAAAGAATTATACTCGATAAAATATAAACAAAAAATACTACAACGTAAAAGGATATCATAAACGCGCTAGTAGATTGAAATTTTTTATGGTCTTGATTCTTACAAGAAAAATATATTTGAACTATTTTTATGCTTTGAATTGAATAACTGAAAATCAGTAACATGTTATCGGGTGCTAAAAGTTCAAAGTAAGATTAATAAGACATTAGTCATCGGAAAAACAGAGTTGCATAGTCCAAACGATAATTTGTATTTTTTTCGCGCTCCTATACATACGACCCAGAAACTCGAAATGCGTGTTTTCGAGAGATAAAAGAATCGCGCGCGAAAATCTTTTCTATTCTGACGTTGATTGATCATGATCAAATGTATTATACGTATTTATGTAATGGACTACAATATACATTATTATACTTATCTCATTGTTTTTCATTCATAAAAGATTGATTTTTTTTGTCCTTTAGAGCAAGATTTAGTTTTCCTTATTCATAAAAGAATCTTTAGAAGAAATATTGAAAAACTCTATCTTTTTTGCTTTTAAGTAAAGATTAAATATCTTATCACCAGATAGATTAAAAAAAATTTAGAATTAAAAAAACTGACGTGGATATAATTTCCGTAATTCTTTTGTTGATTTAAATCTCATGTTTTTAATCACTGAGTCACAGGTAGATTTAACTACATATGAGAAAAGCAAAACAAAATTCTTAAAAAATAAGTGAAATATTTTTAAAATACTTTAAAAGTCATCGAAATGCACTTCAAGATTTCAAGGATTATTTTCATTCCTCTTGAAAGGATATTCGAAGTGTACAGAATTATACAAAAGAGTAACCGAATTCAAAAGTTAATAGCGGCACGTTAAAAAGCAGAATAAAATTTTTTTATCAAGGAGAATCCCTAAGTGGTAAAACACCTGGATACAGGTGCCACTGAGCGGCGGAACAGCTGTCAGCTTATTCCCTTTTTACCCTTCGCTTTCCAATGTAAGATTCCTTTCTAAAAAAAAGTTCCTCTCTCAAAATTTTATAACTGCGGATCAAATTATACCAATTGCAGGAAAATAGGGCATATTTGAAAGCAGAAAAAAATTAGGATTAAGCGGAATTCTTTTGGATTTGAGCTTTTGTTTAGATACTTTTAAAACGAAATCTTTCTTGAATTCAAGGATTTTCTAAATAGAAATGTATGGCCTTAAAATTCTTAGAAAATCTTATTTCTTTTTCAAATTCCAAACTTGTCCACACAATTTGTTTTTATCTGAAAGCAATTTCTAGTTTAAGACGTTTAAGATTCTGTTTGAATTTGCGTTCTCTGAATTTTAAATTAGTCTCTTATTTAAAAGCCGTCAAGTAGGAAATAGTCTAAACATAAAGTACTTCTGAGATTAAGAAGAAAAGGAATTAATTCGAATCGGATTCTGATACGTGAATTGAATTTATTGGATTGCATCGATCATTTAAAGGAAACTTTTCAGAAAATCTGTATATTTGAAGACAAAAGGCATCACTTATGACATGATGGACACTAGAGAGAGCAATAAACCATCAATTTCTGAATCTAACACGTTGGAGGCAGAAGCGAAAATTCAGTGTTTGAACGAGGCATTCTAAATTTAGTAGTAAGTATTGATTTTACAATTTGGACCCCTCCCAAAGTAAAAAATAAACCAAGCCAAATGTACTCTACTTTGATAGAGTGCCTCTCCTCTGCGCGGCTCGTTTCGACGCATAGGCTACAGTAAGAAGGAGAAAGACAGAGAGACTGAGGGAGGACGTAGAAGGGAAAAAACAGAGTTTGAGGTGAAAGAGAAAGAGAGGTGAAATGCTGGAGTTCTTTCGTGGTAAGAAACAAAGAACAGAAAATTGATCGTTTGTCAAGTTTTATGTTCCCGGTTCAGAGTCGCGTGGTGGGAGGGCCAACGACCAACACAATAAAAGAAACTGCAAAAATTCTACCCGCTGAGAAGAAACCGCGAAAAAGCAGAAAGAGGGAGAAAAAGAGGTGCAGATTTCAAGAAAGAGGAAGCCAGTCTGGACCGATAGCACAGAACTGGATTTTAGTTTAGTTTTGCTGATGTGAAAAGAAACTAAACAAAATTTTAATTTAAAAGTCAAATTAATACTACAAATAGGCAGCTTTTGAAATTACGGACTATCAAATTCAGATGGTTTAAATTTGGGTTATTTCAAATTTGGATATTTTCCAATTCGGAAGCGTTTATATTTAAATGCGCGGGACCGAGAAGATTCCAAATTTGGATGCTTCGAGGAAATTTGAAAATGAAAGATTAACAGAGTACAGAATTATTTGAATTATGTTGAAAGTCGTATAAAAATAATATTTGTTATTGTACGTTCTCGTCTCTGTTTAGTTATCAGAATGCTACACGAAATGTATTTTAATGCAAATTTCAAAATTCATCCACTTGAAGTTGCTTCGACAAACATTATGGAGTGCCTGAAACAGTTCGAGGAGTGGAAATTTCCGAATAATTGAAACCATCATTTGATGGAACGAATCAACTTGACTCAACTCTTTAGATATTCAATTGTCCCAAAATTAATTTCCAATAAAATCCATTTCACCACAAAAATAACAAAAAATTGACTAACGTCATTATTTTGATTTGTTTAGTGGAAAAACAGACGTAATGATTGTAACAGGGTCACAGTTGCAGTTAAAGTCAATAAGTAAACAAAAATAATAATAATAACTGATTTTTCTCTCTGATCTCAAGATGATCGTGAGACATTATAAGGAGTAAATATAGAAGAAAACCGAGTGCTGCTGGCACTTGTGGATTGAGTTGAAATAAAGCTCACGACTAGGCTTGTGAAGCCTTATAAATCCTTGACAGAAAAATAGAAAAAAGATGAATCTGTTTTGAAAGGGATATAAATTAAAAATGTGAAAAAGATTAAAAGTAATTATAGAGAAGAATTATAAAATGAAAAAAGAAATTTTGCAAAAGGATGAAAGAATTGAAAAAGGGATAAAAAGTCAGAGGTCGTTAAGCCTGACGTCTGCAGCGATCTGCTGCGATCTGTAGCTGCGGAGAGGTTTCTGAGAAGGAATCGGTCGGAATTTCAACTTTTCAAGGTCTTAGGAGAATCGCATGACATCCAAGGACGTAAAGCAAGCAAGCACTATGGTCAATTACCTTGTGTGCTCTCAGTGTCTTGCCCTCGCAAGCGAGCGTAACATCGCAATACGCTTGCCTCTCGAGTAGCTGTGAGAACATAGTCTGTAGGTTGCTGTGGTGGTACTTCCATCTTAGGCAGTATTGCTGAGGAAACATGTTGGATGTAGCGGGCGGTGTTGCTGAGGCTGAACCGTTGCGTTGCTGTAGCATGCGCAAGCTTGGCACAACCACCTCCTCTCCTACACCCTCTATGATGTTGAGGTTCGCCGTTTCGTTGGCTCCGTCCTCCCCGGTAGCTGAAAATGCAAGGTCAAATCAGAAATTGGAAACAATAACATCCCTAGAGGGTTGAAGCGCTAACGGCTAAACAGCTCTCCAACACCTAGGTCGAGGTTCAAATAGTCTACAATCTACATGTCTACAAATTCACCCCTATTCTTTGCTAACTTCAATCTTTTCTAGGTTTTCATCTACTGGGCTATTGTTTATATTGAAGAAATAATTCCTTTGTACTGGAAAACTCAGAATATAAGAAAAGGTTCAACCCTCTTCCCCAGAAATTTTCTGCTGAGCAAAAGGATAGTTTTCTCGTCAGAGTGGGATCAATATTCGTCGGTTTTTGAATCACGTGATTGTGAACTACAATCCCTTTGATGTTGATCAAACCAATTTTGTATAGATACTTGTAGCTGCGATATACAAATATGTACATGTCAAAGGGTTTTTGGTTCAAAGTAATTCAAATTTCATTACTTTTCAAAGTTTCTGGTACTTTGAAAATTTCATGGAAATCGTATTTTTTTATGAAGAATTTTAATTAAAAATTTATAATCTTGATAAGAAATATTGTATATGCCTATGATTAGAAAATTTTTTACAAAATAGTACATAATTGTATAGTTAATATATAATAGTTATAACTTACTATCTTAAAAATAGATAGGTTTATTACTGAGTGAATTATTCAGAATATATTCATAAATTATTATCCGAACAGCAAACATACAATATAAGTGAGAAACGTGTCATAAATGTTTTTTTATGCAGCAAAAATGTAGCATTTTCGCTTTGTAAACAGTCATCAAGATTCTCTAATCGATTGTCGGGAGACACGTAAACTGAGATAGTCTCACAATTTCTTCCTTCTCTTTCATTCTATCGGTTAAACAATCAGGTCACATTTTTTATACCTATGGTATATTTCACTGGCATATATTATCATATTCATTACTCTATAATCTGATAAGAATGTGCTCTACAATTTAACTTTATTATCGGTTGATTAATTGAATATCTCACTACAAAAAATAGTGTCTATCTTTCATAGAAATGAAAAATTTCTTTAATTAAAATACAAAAGGGATTAGAAAAAGAAGCAGAGAGATAATGAGAATAATCGCATCATTTTATATTGCTGTAAGATTCTTATCTATAATCTGCGATTACATAGGCAACTTTGGTGAATTATGTAACGTTAAAATAAACAAAGATCTTAATTGTCACTACAAGAAGTGTGAACCTCGTACTCGACTTTTTCAATGAGCTTGTAAATCAATTTTTCACCTGTATGTATTTAGAAACATGTTTTTAATTTGAAATGTTTTGAGTTAATAAACCTTAAAGACAGAAATAGAATAACTTGTTATGAGGAAATTTTCGAAAAAAACATTTTTGTGTATGATAAATAATGGGATAATGATAATTATAATTTTCTATATTTAATATTTTACCAATATCCTCGTCGACGTCGTCGTCGTCGTCGTCTTCGTAAGACTGCTGCTCGAACTCGAACCTGTCCGAGTCCTCGAACTCCTCAACGTCTTCAACCTCAAGTTTTTGGATATCGTTTTTATTTTCAGAGGAAGAACTTTCAACACCCTGACTTCTACCCTCCCGCGCCTTCTTCTCGGCAAACCTCTTTTTCACGACCAACTTATTCTCCTGTAACAAAAAATATAATTTTCATTAAAAAATTGTATTTCTAGCTCGAATACCAGATAAAATATTTGAGCAATGACTAAACATTGAATAAACAAAAAATAAATATTTTGTCTGATCGAAGAATTATCGTAATTATTTTAGCAACCGTCATCTTTAAGAAAAATATCTAATGGATTAAAACTGCCGTCATCACTATTAATTATATATTCGCTGTTGGAAAACCGTCATTAAGCCGAATCCTTCAACGAATTTTTGTCATTTATTCTCAATATCGTGGCGAGACAGACTGACAAAGTAACAACCATTAATCGTAAAGTACAAAAGTTTTTAACTTCCAACTGCAACTAGCGATCTTATAATCTATTGCAAACTGTATGCCAAGAAACTTTTTCTCTTGTAATATAAATGGGATAATTTTTTAGTGTAGACTCAAGAGCCGTTCAATTGTACACAATTGCAATTGCATTTTATATATTTCAGTCTGGGCATACGACTTTAATTTGATCTCAAACGATGACTCAGAGCCTTTCTTCGACAAGATGATCGCTTTTGATCAAATCTTAAGGTCGAGAAGGTTCGTGTCAATAATTACGAAACTACGACGAGTTATAAAAGTGCCCTGCTGTGAAAAAATGATGAAATTCCCAGTCTTTTCGATAGAAACTCATAAATATTTCTTTACTTTTGTCGATCATCTTTGGTGTGTAAAAATAAAGAAACTTTTAATTAGTGTATAATATTAATAGAACTGATAAGTCGACTTCCGTTTTCTCCAGGGTTCGTTGCACAAGGTCTATTTACTTGAATTAAAAATCGAGATTGAAGTTGAATTAAATCGATGCAACTAGAAATGGAAGTGTTGCAAGACAGCCCTTTGTGCAAGAAAACTTGAATTTTTCGCAATGTTTTACGATATAAAATTTTCAGTTTATGATTCTGTTTTCTGGGTGCGGTATAATATAGTTTTATTCGATTGACTAGCTGCTACCAAGATTTATTGAAGGAAAGAGTAATGTAATAATAACTTAATAATAATAATAATAATAATAATAATAATAATAATAATAATAATAATCAGGTCTCCTGATACGTCCGTACGAACTACATTCGGCCGACATCCTAGATTCCTACTACATACTTTCTATTGTGTTTCTAGATAGAATTAGACTGCTTTTGCAAGTCTAGAATATTCTCCGCAATATCATTAGGTTCCACTGAAAACCTATCCTCGGTTTCTAAAATGGAAGAAATATAATACGCTTTCCAATTCTGAATCAACCAAAAACGAGCATCCAAATATTACTGTTTTTTTTCATTCAACATCAATAAAAATCAAATAAAGCTGGTTGGTTTTTTAATTTAAATCTATTTGAAGGTTTTATAGCTTTTACAGAGTCTGCATATCTCAAATACTGACAAAACGAAGAAAATTGAAAAATGCATAAAGAATTACTTTCGCAAAGGAATTTTTCTTAATCAGATTTTTTGCCACCTTCGCTTAGATACTTGAGCAATTCATTCATCAGTTTACAGGAAAGTATCTATTGCAAAGTGGTAGGGATATAATTCGCTGTCGTAACATTTATTTTGCAACTACTTGCAAAAAATGTATCGTTCATAAGCTGTGAATAAAAAAGAAAAAATTATTTAGTTACGCGAGTTTTTGTCCGATTTTCTATGTATCGAAAACTCAATCTCTTGCTCTATTACATTCGACATTTTACATATATACAAAAAATAAGAATAGATTAAAAACGACCAATTATATAAAATTTCCGGATGATAAAAACGTTTCAATTCTTGACTTGTGTATTTATCAGTTGATTCAACTGCTAACTTCCTCGTCTGACAGATTAAGCTCTCTCAGGCAATTAGGAAGAATTCTAGACGTGCACGATCCAGGCTATCGGCATAACGGCTTTGCGGTCGCGATTAGTTTCACGACGAAGGCGAATACGGTGCATCGTCGAGCACGAAATCGAATATTCATTTTCGGATTTTTTCTAAGATAATAATAATAGCGTTTATGTACCGACAACGAAATTTTCTGTTAATTAATTATTATATTTTAAAAGAAGTATGAAAACAATAATTTAAATTGTGCTGTGGGTGTGGATATCATAAATGTAGTAAATTTCAATTTACAATACGTATGTGCTGAAGGTGAACTTTTCAGTTTAATTCATTGAATGCACGAATGTTCTGAATCAATAATTAATTAATTAATTATATCAGTACTATCAGATCAAGCTAGAAATTTACTCCTTCCGCATCCACTATTTGATAAAAAAAAGCCATTTGTCAAATGTAATTTAGCAAACTTTTGAAATTATTACTCTTTTTAATTATTATCTTGAATTATATATGAGAAAAGTTTGCCACATTATATACTTAATAAATTACTTCTTTTCGATAAAATAGTAGATGTGTAGGGGGTAAATTTCTAGCTGGATCTGAGAGCACTGAATTATATTGAACTTGAGTTTGCGATTAGAGTTGACTTTCATTGTTATTATTGTTATTGTAAAATGATCTTCAAATATTAATTTGAGTTCTTTCTTAATGGTAGATTATTAGTTGCCACAATAAACACGAAAGTTTGCGTAATTACTCTACTCACAGAGAGTAAGAGATAGGAGTGAATAAACAAATTGTAAATATAGAAAATTATCATTTGTGAAGATTATTCAGATCACTTATGCAAAAGTATGTAATGTATACTTTGGGTGTCCTCTAAATTTCCTCCCAATTATGAGAATTTTTCCTATTCTAAAAAGGTCATGGATTTTGGTTAACTTTACGTATCACCTTAAAGCTATGTACATGTTTGCACATGATTACTACATGTTGCATATGCGTATACACCCAGAAAACAGTTTCTTTGATACCAGATAAAAGAAAAAAATCAATCTCTTTGAATCAAAAAACGTTTTCTTGATTCAAAGTAAATAATAAATATGCATTAAAGATTCTGGAAAACTTCATGGATCATATTTGAACCTTTTATTATAAATAATAATAATAATCCGGTTAAACAAAAAACATTTGTTCATATTAAAGGAAATTTTCCGGGTGTAGATCCCACGCACGTGTGTTTACTATTTGCTTAAATTTATTTTACATTTACATTTTTTAAACTCTTATCTCAATAATTACTTTGTTATGAAAGTAAACCTTGACTTTTTCAAACGTCATTTATAATAAAAAAAATCGTATTTATGAGTTTCTTTTGTGAAGCCGAAGGTAGAAACTTTTCCTTTATCAGTTTTCTATAATTTGTGGATTTGAAAGTTTCCTAATATATTTCAACTCGTATTTGAGAGTATTCCATTTCCAAAAGTCTCTCTCATTGAAAATTTTCCAATTTATAATCTTATCCATTGGACGCTTGCCAATTTACACTGTTCTTTTCAAAAACCCTAGCTCCATATTTTTATTAAGACTTTTTGACTTTCAAAAATGACGAAACTGTCATTCTTAAAAGCTTTTGAAGAATCTCTCTCATGCTCAATCTTATTTTAGAATTTGATGTAAAATTAGAAGCTTAGGCTTTATGTAAAATACAGGGGAACCATTAGAAAATCAAATAAACGGCAATTTTTCAAAATGATAGATAAAATAGCATAAATAAATAAAATACCCGGTGGAAGAAGAGAGTGTCGATTTCGTCGATTATTTCTGAGACGGTCCCACGTGGCGATAAGAAACGATAGGGCGGGAACAAGGAAATGTCTGCGTTGTGTCGTGGAAGTGGAGTAACAAGGTCGAATCGAAGAATTATTTACTCCTCCGCATTTGATGCTCGAGTGAGCAGGCAAGGGCGAAGGGCAAAGTTGCACTGAAAGGGAAAAGAGAGAGCGAGAAAACGAAAGAGCGGTAGAAAAGGAAGGGAAGAAAAACAAAGGATACTGGAGTCCTTGAAAGCGAGCAAAGCCATCGCAGAGTCGACTCGCGTTTTCACTGTACCACTACGAGAAACAAAACGATTTTGTTTATAAGAATGCGAGAAGTGGGAAGGGAATGTTAAGAGCTTATCTTTAGTAAAAATGTTTACTAAAATTAATTTCCTCATTACTAAATCATTGCTTCCTTTAAAAAGGGGTATACTTAACAAAAATTAAAGTCATTAAAACAAATAACAGTAGCTGTAAATTTCTTTGTACCCTGATTTTGTCTGTCGTGTTTCACTACGTTTAAATAATATTAGTTTTTTGCAAATACGGATAGAAATAATAAAAATAAAAAGTGATAACCTTTTGAGAACGGTGAACGTAAAATATATATAGTAAAATAGATATAGAAAAATAGTTTAGCAATAAAAATAGAACAATGAGAGCACGTGTAAGCTTACATATCGCGTGAGTAATCCCGACGTAACATTTATGTTTGCCTTGAACTGAGCATTTTCGCGTCATCGTAGGACGCAGGGTGCGTCGACACGTCGCGGAAATTAAGAAGTTACGTTATACAACGCAACGACCTACAATGCTACAAATGCTTTGGAATCACCACCGCTGCTATGTCCCTCTCACTCCCTCCCCCGCATAATAATAACCCGCCACCCTCTCCATTTTTGCGGGTCACGATTCTCCGCCACCGCTTCTTCCTCCTCCACCCCCTCCTCCTCCTTCCGATGTTTTCCTCCCCTCAGCAACCCCTTCTTAAACCAGCAACGTCCCCTCTCTACTTTGACCTCACCACCCCTACTTTTTCCTCCTACTACAGGTTCGCGCCGACAAAATATGAGTCCACGCCAAAATTTAATTTCAAATGATTCATCAAAAACGACTTGCCATTAATTATACGGATTTTCTATTGAAAAATGTTGGAAAATATATATATATTATCTGAATAAAAATGATTCTGTGCATTATAATCTTTTGGTATATTGATGGAGCTGTTTTTAATTAATTTTTTGAGTGTTGGTGAGTAAAGCGGAGTAAAGCGTGTCTTTTATTGGCGTGGATTGGAAAATTACCATTACAGTCTGACGGACAGATTCCAGTCTCATTATTTCCATTTAAATTCGCTTATAGATTCAATTCTTCTCTAGTGTTACATTTTCCATTATGACCAAAATGCTAAATCATTATAAAAATATAATATTACTTTTGTTATGTCAAACAATGCAAATTTCGGATTTTCAATGCGGAATATGCAATGCTTTCAAGAGTGTTAATTTCCTGAAATTTTTTGATGGAAGAAGTCAATGTAAAGCTTTATTCTTGCAGAAATGATTGCACCTAAAAATAGAAGATTAAAAGGATCATAATTATCAGTTTCCAAGAATACTCTTCACTCAAATATAAAATTCAACAAAGAATTTTTCATTCGTGAGAACAAATATGATATTTGTCTGGTTTGCAAGAGAGCGTCTTAAATTGAGTCTAATGAGCTGACATCATTGTGTACATTTGTACAACGCCTTGTCTCACTCCATGTGGTTCAGTGGGAATCTCTGATTTTTATGAACTATGTATCGCAAAATAATAATAAAAATAAAATAATAACAATCGATTCTAATGTTTATTATATTTTTACTGCGAAAAATTGTTTTGGCAGATTTTTCCATAGATTAAAAACGTACAGCTTAATAAATTGATAAAAGTTCCCTTCGTATTATAAATCATTTTTTTACACTTGACAATTAATTGATACGAGCAAAAATAATTTCCCAAGCAATAATTGTGAAGCGAAGAAACATCAGAACCAATCGTCACATTTAACTCTTCTCTTTTTTATTCTCATTAATTCTCTCTCCCTCTTACTCTTTTTTATTCGAGGCTTGATAAGAACTAAGTGCGAATGAAAACGATCGATCGCTCGTTGTTCGAAACTCGATACGTGACGGAGAAAAAGCAGAATACCAAAATATTAAGGAGGTGTTGCTGATTCAATTAGTCTCGGAAGACTGTTTGCGTTTTAATTAAGTGCCCTGAATTCAAAAGTATTGGAGATTTCTCAGGTAATAGACATTTTTTGTATATATAATATTCATTATATGAATTGAGGTGGAATTAAATTCAATTTGATATGCACTCACATTATATCTTATCAAGAATTACATTTATAATTTAGCTGAGTACACTCTGGTTAATTTACAACTCAATCTATAACTTTGATTAAAGTTCTTGCTATTTCTATTCTCGACATGATCACAATTTGGAATTCGAAATTGTATTTCATCTGAAAACTACGCGCCATTTGAAATACGTTTAACTCTTAAACTCGTTGAGTCTCCAATTTCGCCACGATGTCGTCGCTCAACTTTGCTTGTTTTTCATTTTTGACTCTCAGGCGTCTGGAATAAGGATGAGTCCAAGCCATTTGAATAACCAAGGGGGCGATGACAAGTATTTAATTAAAGTTTGAATTTCAATCAAATTTTTGAGTCAAGATTTTAATTCAACTATTTCTTTTTTAAATAGAACATTAAAATTTTTAAAAATAAAATTTCGCTCTTATTTTTTTCTGCTTTGACAGTTTAAAACGTTTAAATTTAGGTGAATGTTTAGGAACATTGAAACTTCGAAGCTTTTAGCTTGAAAGCTTCAAAGTCGAATGTTTTCAGTTTGAAGGCATTCAAATTTAGAAACTTCAAATTGAGAGACTCGCATATAATTAGCCGCACATTAGCTACGCTACTTTTTTAAATTCTAGATCATTTTCAAACCTATTCAATTTTTTCCACTTTCAACCGCAAAGCATTCAAACTTTGCTTTTTCAATTTTCGATAAATTAATTGCCATAGAGTATGCAAATTTTTTATACAAGGAAAGGTATTGGATCGAAGACTAACGACTGAAATTCAATCAGTATTTTTTATGTCACTAAAATTAAACAATTAAAGTAAGCGTTATTTATGGGCACTTGTTCAAAAATAGAGCTTCAAACACGATCTTAACATTTAATTGGTTGAAGAGGTTGTGAACTATTTCGATAATGTCATGGGAAACGAAGTACACCTATACTCACGCTCCGATGGTTCGAAATTGGTTTCAGTGACGTTAAATAATTTATGACTTCCGTGCCAAATAAGATATTATCCAGATTTCTAAAGTGTAAAAACTTTTCCCAACTCTGATCTGGCGATTTCTTTAAAAAAGTTTCATCCTTTAGATTTGATATGTGCATCCTTTCCTCTGTGCATCAACATTCTTCGCATATTTTCCTTTACAGGATTGTAAATCTGAGTTTAAACTACATTATAAATATCCCTGGAACAATTAAATACAAATAGTTCCCAACAAAAAGTTTATATATTCTCCGAGATTTTTTCCAACTATTATGTATCATTATATATCATAATTGTTTAACAACCCAGAATTAAAAAGACATTCATCAAAAGAGATAAATCACTAAGCAAATTCTCTACGCTTCTATAGAAAACATACTTTTTTCATCTATCAAAATCTTAGAGAATTAAAAAATAAGTTTAAAAATGTTGAAATTTTTAGACGCCTCTTGAAGAAATGACAATCTGTCGCTAATCAAGACCCGATTGCATCATTTTGCTATAAATAATATACCCAATTGGGGCCTGACTTGTACTAGGAAATTTAGAAATTTCGACACGAAGTACCTTTTTTTGAGCTGAATAAACACTGTCCCTGAATCATGAACTGTTTGTTTGTTTGTTCCCAAGTTCGTTAGCCTCTTGTCAGTTGATAGCGTGCGAAACTTTGGGTGAAGCTCTGTGTACACGTGTATTTAGAGTAGGCGAATTGGAATCTCCAAGCGAAAATATCGATTACATCCACAGTACGAGGAGGGGAACTCATTGAGTGCTCTGAAACGCTACCTGTAGACATTATTTGATGACATTTATGTTCCCTTAACATCCAACATATTCAAATTCTTTCTATCTTTTTTTATTCTTTTTATCGTTTGCATTACTGTTATCTCTATCATTATTTAATATAGAATACATTCATTATGTGGAATAAAAAAAACAAGACAGAGGAAGTGGTGGATGCGTTTAAACTCCATAGAGATTGCTCTCAAAAATTAAAAATATCGCTTTCATTATTCTCCATCTTAAAAGTTGTTTTCGAAATTTTTCAGCTGGACTTTGAGAGAGAATAAGATAGAATAAGAATAACGTCTGAAGTCGAGTTTGTGTGTATGTAAAGTTTAAACGTTAACAATAATAACGCGGAATGTATCGACCAGCGTTGTTGACCGCAGACTGTAGGTAGATAACCTCGTGAAATTGGCAGGACCGCTCATAAAATCAATTTGGCAGCAAGGAGAGATACACCATCGACACTAGACAAAACCACGAAGCTCAAGCCAATATCGAATATCGACGAGACTGAGCAGAGGTGGTACACTTTCCTTGGTTGGTCGCCAGAAACCGGAAGTAACGCTTTCAGTACCTGTACTGCCTCGAGGATGTATCTACTGATCGTAAACTATGCTTACATCGTACACACATACCTATGCATATGCTATCACAACTTGAAACGATACTAATCAATATACCTGTACCGAACATCTCATCACTTCTCTTCACGTTATATCAATTTTTTATTTTATATATTTATATATCACTCGCATAAAACGTGCTATTTTGATCTACTTAGTTATCATTTTATATGAATTTATAGTTTTGAAAATAAGCGCATGAGGAAGCAAAATCATAAAAATCTCATGAAATCCTTTGAAATTCTTTGAATTCCCTAAATTTTCTTAAAAATCTCTTAAAATTTCATCAAGTCCTTTAAAATTCCACTAAATCTTTTAAATACTGTACAAATCTCCTGTAATCCCTTTAAATTCCTAGAAATCTCTTGAAATCATTAGACAGCCCAAAGAATCTCAAAAAATGCCTGAAAATTCCTTATAATCCTTCGAATCCTTGTAGAAAGTTTCTAAAATCTGTTAAAAAATAACATAGTTAGCATAAAAATGTCAATTTCTATTTTCCCTGACAACTACTCGCATTTCCCTGAAATTTCCCTGACATATGGCCAGCCTGGAAAACTATAGATTGGTTTAAAAAGAATAATAATCTTTCTTTCAAGTATGTAAAGAATAATGACAAACGTAAACTCTTTCTAAAATTGGAAGAAGCTTTGGCTTGCATAAATAGCAAGCTGCAAATAAAAGATGAATTTATAAGTCGAGGAATGTGACAAAGGACGGTAGTGGAAGGAGAAAAGAAGAAAAGAGAAGACATTCCCCTCCAACGCCTGGCTGTTTGTGTGGCGTAGAGACAACCGGTTTTCGCGGTGTTCACCCGCTTTTTGAGAAAAAATTGAACCAGTTTGTAAAACGAAAAAAGCTCTCCCTACCACAGCGTGCCGCTCTCTCGGGTGCGCAGAATCATGGGAATGAAGTTTGCGCGCGGGCCCACCGCGCTGCTGTCCCGGAACCCAACAGAACCCAAGGCCCAAAGCGAAATTCTGCTTGATGTCGGTTAGTTTTTGAATAGGCATCGTGAAAATTCCACAACAGTGAGTCGGGTCGATGCTTGGCACAAAACGCCAAGTGTACACGATAATGATACATTCTCCGTGGAACAATGAGATATCTTGAGAAATAATTAAAGACAGCAAGGTATTCATTATACCTCCGACATAAATGGAGAGGGTTCAGCTAGATCGCTTTTACTGTGAAGCGGAGTGGAATTTATATTCGAAAAGGCCCTGCAAAATACTTTAATTTTCATTTGGAAGTCAACAGCTTACCATTATTGCATTTTAAGCTACCAAGATTATCGCTACCAATGTTATTTTTCTGATGCATCTCTCTGACGCTAATTCGATCTTGCAAATCGGTTTTTTTTGCACATACATACATAAAATATATGTACGTACGTCTGCGAACTTTTGTGGGAAATATATAACGGGGGCGAGTGTTGGAACTTTTGCAAATTTCATGAGGGGCTATGGGATAGGCGAGAAGTCACAAAGTTAGATGAGGAAGTGATATAAAGAGAGAAATCTAACTTTTCCTCCGTGGGAATTGCTTATTTATGTACATATCCGCTAGCAGAATCCACCGTGTTGCGATTTATCTGCGAATCTTTTTATGTGAAACTGATAATGTTTGATGTATGAGAGCAAATATTGAAATGTAAGTCATTAACTTACAACAAGTGTATTATACTTGTCAACAATTAAAAAAATATAATGAATGTCTGTGTACCAATAAAGGCTGCACAAGTGTTGACATCAGTGTACAAATTTTAAGCGGAGGTAACTTGGAAAGCTTTCAAAATAAATGTTCTTTAGAATTCAAATAATTTAAAATTTAAAACGCATTGACCTGAAAGCGGTCGCAACGAAAATGATTTTAAATTCCAATGTGTTCAAATATCAATACTATCAAAATGAAATCAATTTGAAATCAAAATTATTTTTAAAATCAGTCATCTCGAAATTTCATTTATGGTGAATTCACTCATTTATTTAAGCAGATCCTTTTCCTAAAAACAACTTTGTTATGACTGATACCTATGTGAGCAGCAGGGTATACATATAGAAGGTTATCCGCGGCTTAAGCTTTTCGCATTTGCCGGTTACATTGACATTTATATTGCGTTATCAAAGTCCGACATACGATTTCGATCCCTGTTATTGGCCTTCGCCCTTCGAATCGTAGTACTGAATGAGATTATCCTTCGTTTACGGTTGTTTTTCGATTTGTATGTAAAAAATCATCGATTAAAACCATTTAGATCTCCAGCTTTTTTAAACCTATACGCTATAATCTGTTTTTCTCTTCAAAGCGAAGAAGATAATTTTTTCGTTTCACAATTACAACACTTACTCGAATTATTTAGTCAGTTTGTATATTATCCAAAATGTCTCGCGTAATCTAGTCAAGGTCGAAAACGGAACTTATCTTCAATTTAGCATCTTAAACTTTATCGTATTTTTTTATAGAATATAAATAATGTGTATTAAATTAACTGCGCGAAACATTCACTTAGCATGTATTACGTTGCAGTTTAGGTGTTTCACTAAGAATCCCTAAAAGTGTATTCGAAATAACCTGGTCATTATTAGCTGATATTGTATACAGTGTTTCAACGAAAGAAACATTTTTTAAATTTACTAGAAATATTTTCTCTCCAGGATCGATTAATTTTAGAACTGAATTTGAATTCTTGTTTTTAAACAAAAACCTTCCTCATCCCACGACTCGAGTCGGGACTATCAATAATAATGATTGATTGTGATAGTGCGGAATACAATTTTACAAAATATCCCGTCGGCTTATGCGGAATTGCAATTTCGGAATGAATTTTGATTAAATGATATCTGCATCTGACTCGTCAATCGCTTATATATTTATATATTATATATACATATAGTAACCCCTTTATTATACAGTCCCCCTTTTTACTCATCGGAAACAATTTAAAATAATAAAATTTCGGTTGAAAAATGTGACCATATTTTTTGCTGAAACGACTTATGCATAGTCAACGTTTCAAAACTAATTTCGCGAATTTCGTACGAGCTTGTGCTATAAAAAGATTGGAAAATAAAAATTCTGGCTGGATGTCCTAAAAGTTGGGTGTGACAAGGAAAAAAATTACCGGGTTCAGGCTAGACAGAATGTTTTGCTGTGGCAGTCAAACTTCTGACTAACCCAACCTGAACTTTTTCCCAGTGTACGGTAGACATCCCGACTTTGGAGGCCTCCGTTCGGGAGTTATCGATTTTCAAATCGGTTCAAAATTTCCATAATGGCGCAGGCGTCGACGAAGAAACCAGGAATGAAAGAAGATGAAGAAAGGAAGGAGAAGAGGTAGAAGACATAAAGGTGGAAAAAGCAGTGGAGAACAAGGGAATGAAGGGGTGAGATGCATGACGGCATGGCGTCAGAGCGTTTCGAACTTGGCAAAGTTCACCGACTCAAAAGAGACACCCACCCAAACCACCATACCCACTCGTTTTACCCCACCATGATTCACCACCCTTCTTTAACCCACCTCTACGGCTCGCGCCTTTTCCACCCCCTTTTGCACCCTTTGCAGCTCTGTCATTTTATCCAAGCGCCAACCGCTTCTGAATTTTAGGCGACTCATTCCAAATATTATCAAGGGCATGTGTTTTGCTCACCAATATGAGCAACTTTAGTTTACTCAATTGTAAGTTCGAAATAATAAATATTTTTCCCTCAAATATTAGACCATTTACTTCCGCCTAATGCAGATAGGGGTAAATGACCTAGTTTTAGTGGAAATTATTTATTATTGCAAACTTGAAGTTGGCGAAACTAAATTTGGTTTATGGTAAGTAGCAAATGTCTTTAATATCACGGAGAGAAATGGAAGTTAGCGGTTTAGTAACCTTTACACAAATTCAGTAAACAAAACTTTTATTATAAGACAGAGTATAATAAAAGTTTCGTTATAATAAAAGTTTTGTTATAATAAATAAAGTTTGTTATAATAAAAGTTTTGTTTACTGGATTTGTGTAAAGGTTACTAAACCGCTAACTTCCATTTTTCTCCATGATTATAAACATAAAACAGCAGTTTGGAAGCGGTGATATAATATCTATAGATACTTGGGATAAAAATCCCAAAAATAGGTTTTTTTAATTAATCGAGTTGTTAATTCTTCCTCTATAAGGAAGCAAATACTTTTGTTATTTCATCACAATACAATTTCATCCCACATGGGAGGGATTTACAGTTGTATTTTTGCAAACATAATAATGATGATAATAACAAATATAGATTGAATTTGGAGGGAAGTAACAATAAAGATATGCGACTGAATGATGAAAACTTAAAGGGGATCTACTGTATATGTACTTATACTGTGAAGAATCTCACATCTTATACTATACGTGTTCAGGCGTTGAAGCGAGACGTACGTGATGACACGCACACCTTCCCTAGCTTACGGAAATCGTCCGTTATCCCAGATTTGGGACTGTCATGTAAAGCAAATCAAACTTTTTATAACTGATTCTATTGGAATAGAAATAAAGTCCTCTTTTACTTAAAATTTTATGAAATAGTTGAGAAAAATTTTTAGTGGACTCAGAAACAACTGATAGGCCCAGACTTTTATCACATTACAGTATATTGCTCGTAATCCGTTATCACGCCCATTGACCCGTCGACTTTTCATTTGAAATGCTGACGTGGTATGAAAAATAAAATTTTATGTTGTTCTTCCACTGAATTCTTTTATGAAAAATGATTATTTATATTTTAGAGATAAATTTTTCATTTAGATTTCATGTGATATAATTGTATAGAATAAATTGTATTCAAGCACGATTTTAGTGAATTAAAAACAAAAAAAAAAGTTAATAGAGAAAAATGTTAACCAGCACTGCTATTTGAAGACAGGATCATACAATCTCGCTAAAAGCGTTTTCAAATCCGTACTCTTTCACCTTTAGCAACATTTTCAAATTTGAGGCTTTTAAAATGTGGCATAAAAACGCTTTTAAAACACACCACTTTGAGATTTAAAATCTATTCAAGTTTGAGGCATCCGTTTGCAAAGTCTTTCAAATTTAATGCTTTCTAAATCGAATCCAGACCTATTCATTAGAATAAAGCTAAGCTGTTTCGGAACTTTTTTCTTTTGACCCGACAAATACTTAGAATATGGTAAATAATTTTAATTAGAGGATTTAATGTTTGGACGAATTACGCTTTTAATTAAAAATATACAACCGACTATTGTGGTTTCAAATTTAATGTTATGCGCAAAAAACTTTATCATTTACGTCAGATGGAGAGTAGTTAAAAATAACTAGTATAGTATCCATCATTAAAATATATTATTTTTGAGATATACTTAAAAAACTACTCTTTGCACCCCTGTAGTTCTAAAATTTCATTTTAATCACACAAATTGTTGTCGTTAAAAGTTCCGGAATAATTGATTTCTGCTTTGCACAAGACCGTACTCGGTGACCGATAACGAACCCATTCGTATAACACATTTTATTCTTTTTTTCTGCTCGGTAATTCAATCGCTTGGAATAAAAATAGCACTTAATGCAAAAGCACTTTCAAAGCAAATTTTTTTCAAAGAGTGTATTCAGACATTCAAGGATATAATATTTTCTCTGCAAAATGCTTTTCTATAATTTTTTTTTTTTTTTAGAAAAAATGTCTAACAACGAGAATCTCATTATATAAAATCATGCACCATGGAATTCGTAATTCGTTTTCAAACCCGTTAACAAATGAACAGTGAGAAAAATGCTTCGAAAGTTTTTAAAGCATTCATTTGTTAATGCTTGACAATGCTCTTTTGGTTCCGAGATTTTTCATTCGAACTTTGTCATTAATTAAAGTTCATTCTTCATATAATTAAAAAATAAAAAAAGAAAAAAGGTTTTTAAATTATTGCTAATTAATTTGATTACTTACGCAAATAAAATTCACGAACAATACTTATATTTAGCTGCTGTCGCGAATTACCAAATTATTTTACTTTGAATGTTTCCAATTTGCAAATACCCAATTTTCATGACATGGTTTAATTGAAATTTGTTGCATTTTCATTGTTTTATTTTTTTGGAAAGTGGAATATTCTGTCAAACACTAAGAGCATAGAAAATTAATTTATCCCTTTACGTTTGAGATACAAAAATGGGACAGAGAAAAAAAGTTTTGTTTTGAGCTTCAGACGAATATGTACAAAGTTTTCGAGAAGGAATGCAGAATTGAGAATACAGAATACATCTAAACAATATGCGTGTTGGGCTGTGCCTCTTTCCATTTAGCTTTTTCAGCGAGATCAAAAGCACTATTCTGCAAAAAAATCATAGACCGTTAGCATTAACCCGGGGTCCGGTAGACCCCGCAAGCGCTCTCGGCACAAAATGACGTACAGATACGCTCGGTACATTCCTCTCTTTTTATGAATTTCTCGTGATAAAGAAAGAGAGATTCCAGAATGAATAAGAGCACGGGGAACGTGGCTTTGTTCACGATTCTTGACTTTCGAGGATGCTCCAACTGGAATTCGACCGACTTGTATCGAGTTGCCATTTTTACGAATTTCAAAACCAGAGAAGTTGTTACGTATATCACCGAGATCGTGAGAGATAAAAACTGCCGAGTCTACGAAAATTTTATTGATTTCTTGACTACTCAACCAGCAACCAGGCTTCCAGCCAGACAAATTATTCTAGGAAGGGAAGCTTCCAGTTTTTTTTTTTAATATTCCGAAGCTCCAGGCTATATCAAGCTGTAAGGAATTTATTTTTAAATTATGGAGCAACTTAGATACTAAATCCTGTCTGTAATATTCATCTCAAAATTGGATTTTATAGCAGTCCAGCAGACAAAAAATTTTTAATTTTAATCCTACTGTGTAAAAATATCTCTCTCAATATTTTTCATAGTTTTTAGAGATAAAAGATTTTCATAAATTTTGTAAGAGTAATTTTGAAATACCCAGATGTGCGGACGAATAATTTCCCGTACTTTTTGAAATGGGTTTGGTAGACTGGCAGACGAGAATTTTTCTTTTTGTTTTTCCCATTCTTTTTTTTTTGTGCCCCCTCATTCTAAGTCGACTCCAATCGCCGGGTTTGCGGTTCTTTCTATTCTCTTGCCATCTTTCGCATCCCTTTTTCTTACCTCTCGTTTATCTTCCCCCTTTTTTTTTATTTCCAAGTATTTGAATTCGAATGCGTCCGGTTCGATCTGCCGCCCGAGAATCCCGGGCTGCCTAACGCGATTTTAATGCGAAATTGGCTTGGCTTGTTTTGAAATATTTTCTCGATTTTTTCCAGCCGATTCATCTGCTCCCCACTAAAGAATGTTTTGATGGGTGTGGAGATTTGTATCTTATAATAGGAGATTCGAGAAATATCTCTTGTGTCTTAAAGCACGGTTTATCGCGCACGAACCTTAAAGCGAGAACTTGCATGTGAGCTAAACTCTCTTTCTCACTAATTCCCTGGGGAGTTCGATTGGAACCTGTCGGATTCAATCGTCCGTTATGTTCGTTCACCAGGAAGATACTCGCTGGAGATTGCGGCCTTTAGGCCTTGCTGTTGAGGCAGGTTAGGCAGAACTAGATTACGATATCGCTCTTTGCTACATGCTTTTTAAAGATCAACTAAGTAAACGGTATATTACACGCATTTTACGTACATGTCTTCACGTGAAAACATGTCTGGCTTGCCAATTATCGTCTAAGTACATAATGACGTGACTATAACGACACAGGAATAATCGACAATCGGGTGCATATTTAAACAAGACACAAGTTCAACAAGTATTAGGGTATATTCAGTAAATGCATCAGGGAATTTTTCCAAAATTCTGCTCAATTAGCGTCAAAAATATGTTTGGAAAATGTTATTACGTTCCGAGAAAATGTAAGGAGATTTATCTTGTCGCTCGAGGCGCAGATTTCCTCGACTTTGAACGACGATTAAAAATCCAATTTTCAGTTTAGCAAAAAAAAAAACTTGCTCCCGAGATACAGCAGTGCTGGAGGGTGAAAAGTTTGATTGGAAAATTTTATTAGGTTTCGAGAAAATGTGGGGAAGATTTTTTTTTGCTCGAGGCGCACGTTTCCTCGAAACTTTGGACGATAATTAAATTGCAATTTTCAAGAGAAATCTTTTTGTCAATTTCTCCATAAATGGAAAAGTTAATATTGTTGTAAATCTTAAATTTTGAAGAGTGAGTGAAGATGAATAGTTGAAAGCAATCCAAGTACTCATTCCATGGAGTGTGCTTCGGTGTAGCATCTTTGACGTGGAAATATTTCAAATATTCGTTATAAAGCGGTGCGCGTGAAGCTAATACATCGGGTCTGCGTTGGAAAGAGAGAAAATGTGAAAAAGCGAAAGAGGAGGTGAAGATAGAAGAAAGCAAGAACGAGTGGAAGGTATCGAGGGAGAGTGAGAGAAATTCTGATATACGAAGAGAAAGTGGAGGATTCGCAAAAGAGAGAGAGAGAGAAAGGGGAAATATAATGGCGGGGAAAGACAGAGAAAGATGAAAAGCGGCGGAAAAAGAGGGTTGCTTTACACACCGACGAGGACTAGTTAAAACAGAATAGCAGTTGATACCACGTGTAGGTAAACGCACACATGGACACAAAAGCACCAGTCTCGGCCTGAGCACGAAGGCACCGTGCATTTTTCGAAATACAAAAGTTATGAAATATCGTTCGCCGTAAAACTTTTAATGCGCCGCCCGTTCTATTAGATATATATATATATATATATCTATATATATCTACATTATATACATATACATAGTATATACCCCCGGTATATAATATCTATGGCGCACCTATCTTTACCTTTGCGGGGTGGAGAGTCGGAGTAACTTTTTTAATAAAAAAGTTTTTTCGAAATAAAAATTACCTCTACGTGTGCACGTGGACGAACGCAGAACTGAAGAGAGGAAAAAAAATACAGAAGCGGAGAAAGAACGAATGAGAGAATGATAGAAAGTTCGAGAGTGATGGTTTTTTCTCAGTAATCGAAAATACGTGTGCAGAGACACGCACAAGTTAACTGTGCGATTTAAGAGAGGCATTAAATAGAAAATAGAGAAAATTATGAAAATATAACATATCGAATAAACTTTATACATAAGGGAAAAGTTTTAAAAAAAGTTTTCAAAAATGTGTCAGTATCAAAATTTTGAAAAGAAAGAAATTAATTTTCATACCTTCGTTTTAAACGATAATATAAATAAGTTGAGCAACCGATTAAAATTACTATGTCGGGTATGCGGAGATGACTCACCGTAACCCGCTGGAAATTTACCTGTAACAAAAAAAAACACAAATTTTGTTTTTACTGTGGATTTAAAAGTGAATAAATTAAAACAACCTCCTGAAATTTTAATTAAATACTATGTAAAAAAAAACCGTAAGTTAAGCGTAAATGCAAATAAAATCAATTTTATTTTTATGTTTCTATATGTATGAATTGAATCACGCGAGAGTTCTGGTTAGTTTGCCCGTTTTTTATGGACACTGGACGGAAAATCAGTCAGACTTGTTTGAATGTATATACTTTTTACAACTGACGCAATCTAAAAAAGTCTAGGCTTTCCAACAGAAAATCAATTAAGTGACGAGCGTTATGGCTTATCATCTATACACATGAGATTGACCTATATCACAAATCCATAGAAACTAGTCAAAGCCCAAAGCTACCACAATAAGCTCCAAATTATCTCCTTAATGCGAGGGGTTGACAACTCGGCCAAGCGGGTGTACACCTATTTCTAACTGTAAGATATTTCAGGATATTTCAATGACTTCAGAAGATTTCACTAACTTCAGGAGATTTCAAGAAAATTCAAATGAATTCAACGTGACTTCAAGTGACTTCAAAAAAAATTCACCATCAATTTGATGGTGATTTAAAGTGGATTCAAGTGAATTCAAGTGACTTCAGAAGATTTCACTGACTTCAGGAGATTTCAAGAATTGTCAACCCCTCGTCTTAATGCAATTTTAATCATATTAACTTTAAAACATATCTCAATCCGGAAAAATCAAATTTTCAAAAAAAATTCCATCTCGAATAAAAATCATTTCAATCCCACGCAGAGAGTGCGTATCCTACGCAGCACTTTGTGCTTTCTACCGCAGGTATAATACAAAACCGTAACTATAACGAAGGTACATATAAAATCCGACGAAGGTCCCTGCAAGAAGGAGTGTAGGTGGATGAAGAAAGAAGCAACCTCGGTTTCGCGGGGTCCATGATGAAGAAGAAGAGAGAAGGGGAGTGGAAGGGGTCAGGGGGGTCGAAGACGAGAGGGTGGTAGACAGCGAGAGGAAAAGAGAAGGAAACAGGGAAAGATACACTGGGGAGAGGAAATTTTACAAAAAGCCAGATAGGGATGAGGGGGGAGGGGCTCGCTTTGCACGGCCGATGCGAGAGGCGACCTCGCGCTCGCGGAGAGCGATGATACGACAAAAAATCAGATGCACGGCCATTGGCTGTTCTCAATTCGAATTATTGGCTTCCCCGGTCGCCGTTCGTCAGATTCTCCCCGGCCACCTCGATTCTCTCCCTCTTCACTAACTTCATCCCATCCCATACCACCCCCCACCCCCCTCCACCCTCGCTCAACCGTCTACCGCTACCCCATGACCCCTTGCTTCGCAGCTTCCCCCGACCCCAACTCTAACTCACCCCCCTTGTGAGCGGGCGCCGCCGAGAGAAGGGCCGAAAAAACTTCGAAAAAAAATCCAATTTCGTTGCTATGGCGACCGGCGTGCGTTGACTTTGATAAAGATCCCCCGACTGCGTGTATGCGTCTACACGTGCACCTACACCCACCTACAAGTAAAGTAGCGTCCTCTCGCTTTTTATTTTTCTTTTTTTTTCTTTCTTTCTCTCTCACTCGCAACTTTTTTCTCTTTCTCATTTCTCTTTCTCTCTCATACTCCGTCGACGCCGACGTCGACTATACGACGCCGTCGCTTTTACAGTTTCTCCGATTCTATGTCCATACGTTGCGTGGTGAACGTGTGTATATGCATTTTATGATTTGTGTACATGAGTGTGTCCACGTGCAAATCCGCATCTTTCGATAGATTTTTTTTAGGGGAATAACAAGGCAATATTTTCGGCAGAATCTGGAGTTAAATAATTTTAAATTAAAACGCGAGAGATTGAATGTCAAAATTAAAACATTTGACATTGTTTGATTCGTGTCGGAACTGTATGTAAACACTGCAAAATTAAAGACCATTAATTTTCTACCATTAGAAAAATTGAAAAAAAAATTCGCGAAATAGGTTTTTTTAATACATAGTATAATTTGAGCTATGAATTTAAATTAAAATATTCATTATTGTCGAGGGAAGATTGTTCAACATTTTAAAATCTTTTGCAAATTAATTAAAGTGCCGTTTTATTTGAAAATGCATTGCCACCATAAAATGAGTGTTCGTAACGCGTTTTTAACGACATCGTACTTTCCTCTTTGATTAAAAATATCAAATGCTCGTCTATTTCAAATATGTATTTTTAACGGGTGGATGCAAACTTAATTCCCATAAAAGTATAGGAAAATTAAAATAAACGAGGCTGAATAATACAAAATGGTTTTTTTTATGTAAGAGGTCGTTATAATATTTGCCATTTTTTCCATTCACATCAATATGAAAGGTGAATAATTAAATTCTCTGTCAATCAGCATAATTCTTCAATAAATATTGAATTACTATTTTTTTTTTCAATTTGGTTCGCAACAGCTACATTGAAATTTATCATCTTGTTTATCAAATATAAGGAAACTCGACAATCTTCATATAATTGCAATCAGATAATTAAAAAAAGGAATCAAGGATACTCTAAACTACATATGTAAATAGAAACATGGAATATCCCTGGGGCATATATGCGATCAAAATGTAAACAAGTGTTACTGTATAGAAAAATATTGATTATTGATAAACAAATATTAAACTATGAATTCTTTCCTGTTCATAGTGAAGAGAGAATGAACGCAACTTTGCTCTTCTTAAACCAAGAATGTCTTTCGCAGACCTTTTGTGAAATCTAATCTGTCTCTCATTTCAATATCCTTTGTTGGCATATAATCCCCGCTCCCTTTCATGTTTCACGAATGTAAAGCGTAAAGTTAAACGTAGGACATGTGTACTTTGTATAGTACAAAAATTGATGAAAGAGACGAAAATATTTCAAGAGATATATAATTAATGAAGGTATAATTCGTATTGTAAAAAAAGTTGATTAATTAATCCGGAACATGGTAGAATACTTAATGCATGAAAAAATGAGAGAAAAAAAAGTTGCAAAATATCTTTAAAGTTGAGGAAAGTCGATTGGAAATCATTTATCATGCGGCACCTCTACGTCTGAACTGAAACTCATCGAAGAAACTTTTTACGCGAGCAGCGTCAGAGCCAATCAACGTGTAACTTTTTCCAAACCAATTATTGCATTTTCGAAGCGCTTTCCAACTTATAAAGCGTTGAAGCAAAATCATACGCGCAGAATCTAGCTTTTCGATGCAGATGAGGGAATCGATATCCAAGTTTCATTAAAATGCAATGTCTCATTTTCATTAAATTGCAAGAGCGTTCGAGCACGAAACTTTCTCGTTAAACCAATTCGAAATTCAATTTCAACACGATACATTACTCTTTGATCTAAATATTTTCAACTTTTCAACTATATATATATCGAAAGTCACTTTCTATTTTTTATACAATAAATAAATTATCCTCGACAAACGGAGACTTTTTAAGCTTCTCTCAATAAACTGGAAAATTATTTGAAATCACATTTTTTTCTTTCAATCAGAGAATGTTTCTTCGATTCCAAAATTGTATACATATTTTGCATCAGAGGTATACGTCAACCTGGAAATGAACTATTTTCTATTTCCTGGTAAATATGTGTCGTCCCAACTTGAAAAATATTTTCCCAGCTTTCGAACTTTCCAAATCTGGCATTTTGAAAGTCAGTAAATAACGTCCGCGGGAAGCGAAAATAAATTTTCTCAAGTCTGAGGTTGAGAAAAACGTGAGCATTGTGCATCGTCCTCATCAACTTCATGTGCCACGATCAAGGTCTGATTGCCTTAGTGCGATATCACGTGAGCATATGCCGGTGGAGTCTGAAGTGAACTCGTAGTCTTCGTAGCACGCGGAGAACTCGGGGGCGAATTCCTCGCGTTTATCTGGTCAAGGACCGAAGTTCCTTGAGAAGCGTACACTCACAGGAATCCCTCTCGCTCTCGCGGTTCTTCGTCCTCGCTATGGAGAATATAGTGACGCTGTTCTATGCTTTTTCCCCTTTTCTTTCTTACTTCCCCACCCCTTTATTTATCACTCCCTCTCCCTCTCTCTCTCTCTCTCTCACTATCTCTCTTTTTCTCTTATGCACCTTCAATGCACCAGAAGATTAACAGAGTAAAACTAACCTTCTTAATACTTGTACGTTGAACTATGCAAGCTTATATCTATACTCTACAGTTCTACGCGTCACAGTAACTAATGTCAGGCATATATATAAGAGAAAAGAGCGAGATACATCACGCTTAAATAAAAAGACCCCTGTGCAGTTGCCATTAACAAAAGTTGGACGGAAAAGTTTCCAGATAGTGGCACAATGCAAAATGAAAGTACGTAAAACTTCTTTTGTTATCGTATAGCAGACAGAATAGTTTACGAGCGAGAAGCTTATGCAGATGCGTTTATATTTTCAAAAATGATATGCACGCCCTTCCGAGAGAAGGATCTTTTTTTTTGAATTTTCTTTTGCATTTTATTTAACATAAATTGTCGAGGGGTTGTTACGCTTTTTCCTGTTTGCGCTCATGCCTGAGTGTCTTTAGCCATTTTCGTGTTGAGTTTGCATATTCTTCCGTGTAATGCGCCTGTAAGTATCATTTTTGCACTTCTATTTATCGCAGCGAGTATAGTGGCATTTTCAGTTTTCGCGGTCTGTTTACAGTCTGGCTTTCGCCATTTCTTACTGCTTTTATTTATTCGCCCACATGAAGGAAAATTAAAAGAAGAAATATTTTATACACTCCTTAAAACTAGTGTGTATACGTAAAACTTGATTAAAGCCGTGGGAAGAAATAGGGAAGGCGGACGTTGCGCGAAATAGGTGAAGAGCCCCACAGAGTGCAAAGTAATTGACTCTTCGTAGTTTCAATTTCGTGCAATTTTACCTTTTACTTCATAATGCAGTATACCTTCGAAAGGGTCGCCTAAAAAAATGTACTTTAACACTTGGCGGTTTTCAGACTTTTAAATTTTATCAAATAAACATGTACGCGGAAAAATTAGTCATCGAAACTTTCCTTAACTGTTAACGACTTCAGGATACGTTAAAAGTTCTCAAATATTTCATAAACTTTTTTTTTCAAATCTGAAGTACTTTTCGTGAAGAATTCTAAAATAGATGATGAAACTTTTCTTTTAACTTGTTCGAGATATTAAGAAACAATTTATCCAAAAGTCGATGACAGTCAAGGAAAGTTTTTATGAATAATTTTTTCCGTGTAGAAGATGATAAACTTGTTTCTGAAAATAAATTAATTCCTTGGAATCCTAAAAAAAAATAAAAACAGAGAAAATAGGTTTGTTTTCGAATGTGAAGTTCGTCAAGCGGAACCGAACGAGCTTTAAAGTAGCGTGCCTATCGAGTCGATTTACATACCTAGCACCTGAACATCAGCTTGAAGCAGGCTGCGACTAATATTCGTAAATGAAACTACACGTGCCATCTGGAAACTTTTTAAAGCAAACCACCTGTCAGAAAAACAATAGTTTTTTCTGAAAACAGTTTCACAGTCCTTGAAGATTATTAAATTTCGATAACGATAGTTTTTAGCAAATTCTTTGAACAAATTTTCTCAGATGAATTTTCAAATTTCGAAAATAAATTGGAAATTGCACTAAAATAACATTGCACTAAGTTCTTTAGAATATAGTTTCTTCCATAAAGGGCAGCAATTGAGATAAGAATTGATTACTCGCAGAGCGACATATTCATATTGTATCTATATGTATACATATATATGCGCACTTTGCAGTTCGTCCAAGCACTTGAATATTGATTTTATTTAAAAGAGGTCATTTGCAATAAAAAATATGTCTACGACGCCCTAGTGGCAAAATAATTATAAAGATCAACTTTTATGACTTCTTTTGCTATGACAGAACATTTTTTTGCAATTCTTCCTTTTACAATTTCACTTTACTGAGAATATTATGTATTCAAGAGAGTAGAAAATACAAATTATAGTCTTCTTTTCAAAGTTTGGAAAGTATATTCTTAACTTTACAAAGTAACTTTTTTCAGACTTTGATTTGTACTTTGAAATGCAGGAATGATAAAAAGTATCGTTTAAATCGAAACAACTACGATGGAGGGATGAACTTCCGGTTGAAAAGAAGAAAAGTATCACAGTACTTTAATAACAAAGACTCTCTTGATTCGAATTCCATCTGCTGCGTGTAAAGACTAAAGACTGGGGCCTTTGGACGAGGAATAGAATATTACTCGCAAGATAGCGGCAAAAAAGCTCGGGGCTCTCGTGTGCTTCAAGTGCGATTGTTGCAGAATTGTATATTGTATAAGAACGTTAGGTCAGGTTAGGTTTTCCTTCGACTCGTTCTTTCGATCGCACGGTTATGTACCCCGGAGTTCGACGCTCGCTCCAAGGAGTGAGAGGAACTTCCGGTGGAACGAACGCCGGGAACTTCTGGTGTCCCAAGTAATGGCAGTCGAGTATCGAGAGCGGAAGTGTATTTTAAAATCGCCTTGTCGACTTATGTGTATATATCTACCTATCAAAAAGAAGATTTATTGACCACAAATTTACTCAGAAATCGAGAAAGAACTCTTTTGGTTCAGAGAGAAGAAAACGAGAACAAAAATCGGTCAGTTATTAATTGAGCAATTTTAACTGGAAAATTGATATAAATTTGATTATTAAATTCTGAGGTATTGAAATATCTTTGCAAATCAGAAATAATAAAATGAGGCCAGTTATTTCCTAACTAGAACTCCTTAAAATTCTTAAACTGATGTTTTACAGATTCTATATTACTCATGCTGATGTTTGAACTCAATCTAAAACATACTTTCAAGTTTATATTTATTTTAAAATGTAGGAAAAAACTTAGATACTTGAAAAAAATATTTTTCTATCTTCAAGACTGATTGCTCTCAATAATAACAATTAAAAATAATAAAGCAATTACAAAGCATACAAATTTGCTATTGGACATGAAAAATTTAATGAAGCGATAATTATTATTTTGCAGACTTTTCGAAGAATGAAAATTCTTGTTATAGAAATTAAATTAATAAAGTCCTTGGCAAGTCCTTGATAAAAGAGTCGGTGCAAAAGGAGAAAAGTTGGAGCTGGAAAAATACAAAGTCGATACAAACGTAGAAAATTAATTTCAAGGCATACGAAAGTAAGTAAACGGAATTCGACGAACAAGTTCGTCCTTTCCTTACAACTTTCGAAGAGCAGGAATTGCGGAAGTTTTTAAACGAATCTCCGGAAAAGGGCGTAACTCGGATAATCTTTTTTTTTCGTGAACATAGCTTTTCCATCCACACTTTTAATTGGCAGACTGGACTAACTTTTTACTTCGAAGAATTTACAATGAATGAGTAACATTTGGCCAAAAATTCTCTCAAAAAAAATTATATTTTTCATTTTAATTTATATCACGTGAGAAAAAAAATAGAAATAAACTACTTAGACGTCATCTGCAATTATATTCAATGGTTTGTAAACTTTTTAGTTTTTTTTTAAATGAAGCGCGAATATTCAACCGACTTAACAAAGAATAAATTGTCACTACGGATCGATAAATTGAAAACCCGTCGTGCGACTGGCTACTAGAGTGACACTCGATGTCGGTCGACTCTCAAAAGTCGTTAAATTTTTGTCTTCTGCATGAAACATTTTCTTCCTTGATGGAGACTATATTAATTACACTTTATTTTAAGCTTTTAAATCACTTGATTCACGTAGTTTGTGTTTTATTGACATTTTATATCAAGAGCATTATTTCGATAAAATCTGTTTGAAAAATATAAACTTTGAAATCGTTCTACTATCTAAACATGAATCTGTGAACATTTCACTGGTGAATCAGTGATTTTCTATTATTCATTAATGTATTCATTAATTATTTTAAACATTTAGCACAAATTTTGTACTAAAACACATTTTTTTAACTTTTAGTTGTATGTAAATATAATTTTACATCTCTCTTTTGCTACAAAGTATCCTTGTCACCATTAAGGTAAACAACCTCTAAAAGTTATTACATCTAAGAAAAAAAATTTCAGTAAAGTGAAAATTCAGCCAAATTAAAATCCGGGAAACTAGGAAGAGGAGAATCCAAATCAAGTTGGCAAAATGCCCAAAACTAAAAGTTATTCGCTGATAGCTAACGTGTTTACAAACCGTTCAAAATTGAAAACTCATAAATCTAGTTACGAATTCGACTCCTTTTTACGTCAGTTTGAAGATTTTCCAGTCGCAGTAACGGAATTTCATTATCCAGATTGAGAAAAAGAAACTTTTCTAAATGATGTTGCAAATACTTAAATAATTTCCGTATTGGTAGCTACGTAGACACGAAATTGAATATGGAGGGCAGAAAGTCCTTAATCACAACGGGTTTTCGTCGAGGAACATTTTACCAAGATTATTTGGGATCGAAACCCTTTCTTTTTGCGGGGACGGATATAGGTTCCCCCGACACCTTGGGAACCTCTACTTTCGTCGAAATCATCCTCTGATATAATGCTTTTCAAGATCGATCGTAAATCCCCAGACGAAAAAGGATAAAGCGAAAAACCTGAATACTCGCCAGCTCGATCGCGTTCGTTTCTTTTTTGCTTCTCGAACCACCCCTGAAATTTTATTCCTGCTTCCAAGATCACGAGATTGTTCATCGATAATGATATAGATTATAAGTGATTTCTCGAGTCACGGTTTTATGCACAAGATATTTCACCTTTAAAACATTATCCATTATTTTAGAAGTGAATTTCAAACGAATCTCCAAAAAAAAAAACTTATTATTACTTGAGAATAACAACTTGAAAGAAAATATTAGATGAGCATAATATATACATGGTATAGAAGCCATAAAAATTGTTTTTTGATAAGAAACAATGTTACACTTGTTATCAAAGTTTATATAGATATGCAATCATTAAAGGAAAAAACTCGAAAAAATGTATCACTAGGAAAATAGATTACCATGAGTGATAAACTCGCTTTTTTTTACTACGGGTCAAAGCTCAAAAATTTCAAATACTTAAGGAGCCTAATATTTGCAGAATATTTATTGCAGTTTCACCCTTTTGACACTGGAATCATCGAATAGAAAGTCGCTGCATCCGCTTTCGTATTTTAACACGGTTACGACCTCAACCCTACCCTCTTTCTCTGGATTTCCTCTCTTGAGAACCAGCCTTCCGCGAGAACTTCAAGGTATAAGTGCATACTGCATATGCATATACACATGCATATAAACATGCATGTATTTATGTACGCTATAGGTATGCTTGTGTACCCACAATGCTTACATCCTTCTATTCTCCATGCTAATAAGAGAATCTCACTTGGTTTTTTAAGTGCACCGAGCACCTTATACGCAAGTTGATCTACTTAATTCTTTCCCTCGACAGATTTTCATTTCAAGAATTAAGAACCGCAAGATAGAATTACAGCTTCGAAAAAGTAGTACACAGAAAAAACTAGGACTGAAAGTGTTTACAGCTGAAATCAGTTTTTAGGCTGAATTTCAGTCTTAAGACAGTTTTAAGTCTTGTTTTAGTCTTATTTTTAGATTTCTTAGTCTTAAAACAAGACTAAAAACTGTCTTAAGACTGAAATTCAGCCTAAAAACTGATTTCAGCTGTAAACACTTTCAGTCCTTGTTTTTTCTCTGTAGAATAAAGAAGAAAAGAGTAGAAACTCAGTTTCCAAATAAGAAATATAAGCGATAGTGTCCATCATTAAGAAATGTATGAAAGCACTTAGGAATTAAGATAAAGTCGTCCGTGACTCAATTTTTAAAGCATCAAGAATCAAAGACTTATTGAATCAGAACTAGATTTCGATATCAGCATCACGTATATCATTTCTTTAGCTACAACGGATAAATTGAGCACCGACCTTCTTTTTCGAAAAACAAATCTGATAAAAAACACATCAAGTACGTGATGAGAAAATCAAGAACTATTTTTTTCTTCTTTTTTTTTTAATTCAAAATCTCGTAAAAGATTGTAAATACAGGACCGAGTTTGGGATAAACGTCAGCGTAGACGGACTAAAATTGAATTTTCCGCGCGAAACAGCGTTCTTCCCGCGGGCCATGCGGTTTTATCCGTGCTGAGTACCTCGTCATCTATTTGCAGAGGATTTTTACAACTCACGACGAGAATTTAACTACGGTAACCCGATGACGTGTAAGAACTTACAGCTATACGTTAGAACGCTGTAAATCTTCTTTCTAGAGGCTCATCGGATTTTTCATAATACATCCTCCTCTCGATGACAAAGTACTGCGCCTGGATTTTACAACAGGTGATGTGAAACTGATGGATTATTCTCTTTTTAAACAGACCGAAGAGAATCAAACAAGTTTCAAATAATTCGAATATATTTCGCATATATACAAAAAAAAAAAAAAAAAAAAAAATGCATTTTTTGGATAGGAAAAAGTTTTCAAAATATTTCATTAACGTTTTTTAAAATCTGAAATACTGTGCAGAGAATTCTAAAACAGTTTTCTGAAAATCATTTTTAAAATGATGTTTTTCCGCCTATGGAATGCGGAAAACTAAATATAACTTATTTAATAAGTTTAAAAATAATTGTATAAGACAACTGTCCCAGTTGTGGCCAAAAGCTGTCATATTTCGTTGAAATGAACGATTTTGTTTTAGGTGAAGAATTAAAATAATTCATTCATCATTTAAAAGGCAATTTTTATTATTTAATTTTTATACAAGTACCAAAACCGTTCATTTTGACGATAATAAGTGGTGGCCACTGGTGCATTGGGTGGTTAAGACTGGGGCAGTTACCTTTCTTTAAGCATGGATTGGAAGCTCCGTTTTACACGTTTATTTTGCGATACACGTGCACTGTGAACAGTTGAACACGTTGAACTCGATAACGAATCGGAAATGTTAAAAACCGGTTTCAGACCCTCTAGCGAGGAATGACGTCAATGTATAGTTTCAAAAATGTTGTTTACGAATTTTAAAGCTTGGATAACCGTACAAAAATATGACGTATATTTCGAACCTATCGTATGTTTTCGACAAATTAATGGTAAAATAAGAATCCGAAAACTTAGGTGAGTAAGTGAAAATTTTCAGTTAAAGGAAATGAATATTTGCTGCACGTGTTTATCGTGAGAAAAGCAGAAGTGGAGCAAAATTAACTATTTATGAAATTTCAAGGAACCGACATCCTGCTAACTAGATTGTTGAGGTTTAAATAGAACCAAATTCAAAAATAGAGAAGAGCGCTTCCTATACTGAAAATAACTGGTTTTAACAGCGATGGAAAAAAACATTCTCGGAATTCTTTCTTAAATGTAAAAGGATTAAAAATGTTTAATCATGACTTCATTAATTTGAATTGAAAACAAGAGAGTTGTTTTCAAATTTCACTATTACTGGAAATTTCATAAAATTTCAAGCACTTTTAATACTAATTAGTTCCTTTAATTTACATGTTTAAATACAGCTTATGAGCAATTTACTCGAATTTCAATATTTCTAACGAGCTATTAATAATATATTCCATAACACAGTTTAATTAGAGCTATAAAATTTGATATCCGCGTTTTACTTTTAAACTGAAAGCAGAATTTTTCCTTAAAAAAATTGAAACTGTGAAATGAAATATATAACAAAACAGACGTACTATCTGCGCAGTTAAATTAATCCGAATGTACATATACATATACTGATATGTCGATTAGAAAAATGTTGACTATCTTTCTGACTTAAATTAATCGCTGGCTGATATTAAATATTTTTAACTTTGACGTTTAAAAAAAAAATGAGAAGCATTAAGCAAGCAACACATCCCCCTCCATTTTTTCGAAAGTTATTTTGGACGATCGCTGGAATGTTGTTTACTTTGAGTTTCGAGGACACAAATTATCAAGATAAGAAGGATGAAAAATGCGAAAAGAGAGAAATTTAGCGCATGCCAGGGAAATTGGAACTGACACAAACTAAGCATTGGTAACAGGTCGAGCGGCACTGACCGATCAAACAGCTGCTTTCCTAGCATATAGAACCTCAAGTGCACGGTGTCACACGCGCCGATTACGCGTGTGAACGATCACACTACACACTCTATAACTATATGTACTCGCTACTTGTGTGCTTTGTTGTATTTTGTATGAGTGAGTGACACGTTCATTCGTAGCAAGAACGTAACGCGCGTACGCGTATCGTAGGTTACAAACGCACGTGTGTAAGTCCGCCGGCTCCCCTCCCACCAGATCCTGGCTCCCCTCCCTCCTGTGCCTCATTCTACTATTTCCCTCCCCCTCATCCCACCGACTTCTTCCTCACCAAACAAAACTGGCATGTCTACTCCACAAACTCCCTAACCGGCCTCTTCCCCTTCTCACACCTCATTCCATTCAACCACCCGCACGAAGAACGTCAAAGCCATGCTGACTACTACTCGCTCGCACGACATGCGTCCTGAAATGCGTTCATACAGGTTCCTAACCTAACCTACGATGAGAGAACATCACACTAGTGACGCAAACCCGTATAAAATGTGCAGATTTCGTGGGAATCGATCTCTGATCCGGATAAGCGTGGATTTAGATTCAACTAAGATGCACGCGATGCACGTGTACCATTTTTTTAAAGCGCATCTGAGCATCGGGAGAAAAGCTTATGATCTAGTTATTAAATAATTGTTCAATTACTAATTAGAATTTGTATAGAATATAATATAGAAGCCTTTAATGTAATTAGGGATTAATTTAATTTTTAATGTAATCCGTCCTCATTTGTAGATATGGAACTACAATCATTAATATATCAAATAGGGTGATAGTAGATATGAATAATAAATATTTTTTGTTAAACAGTAAACGAAAACAGTTGACGAAACTAAATTGTTCAATTTGAAGTAGCCTGATTTTAAATTAAAAGCCTTCATAAGAACTGAATTGAAAATTTGTGTAAATATTGCAAACGGAAAACAATGTTAGAATTAATTTTTAAATTTCTGAAATAAGCATTCTGAACGGTATATTTATAAAAAAATAAAGCCTAAATACACACGGCTACACAGTCAACACCTACAACAATGTGAGGTCCACATTTCCCAAAAAATTCCGTTATGCTTTTAGGGGCGGACCCTATCATGAAAATCAAACAAACAGCTGTACCTAACTCGATATAAGAGTCTACGATATAAGCTATAACTATACTTTTACGTATTTTTAATTGCATTAAATGTATTTCATGATACTATCACTTTTTTAAAAAACAATATATCTTTGATGTTTAATCGAAAAATAAAAAAATTATTATTTCAGTTTTTCCTAGATCACTCTGTATTTTATATTACGTATAATAAACAACACTTTAAATACTCTTGGAAAACATTATCTCATAATTAGACCAAAAAAAGAGTTCATCTCATTAAATAAGAAAATATACATTCGTTATCTTCCTGATGTAATATGTACATCCAGATTAAAAATTCTATAATACAAATAGATAAAGATAAGTTAGATACAAAGTAACATTCAGTTAACAAGCGTGTTAAAAATCGTGAAAATTGTTTCAAATGTCAATTTTAATAGCGTTTTAATTCAATTTTGGATAAAAGTGTCATTTAAAGATTATTATTGCTTCTATATTATTTTAATTACTCTAAAATTTTTAAATTGACGCCCACAAGAAAAACTGTCACAGAATCGCTGAATGTCAAGCGAAAGTAACACTTATCAATGAAAATTAATTTAGAATCAAGCACGTCAGTTTCATATTTCTATTTCTGCGTTTTTAGGTCATGTTCCGATTGTGTGGTTACGAATCTTTTATTACAACTGGTGAATCCAATAATATTCTGCCTTCAGTAATAATATTAAGAGATAAATATAACACATATTACGAAAAGAGATCAGCATCTACAAATTGGAATTATTTTTCACATAATTTAGTTCTCAGAAATTGAATCCTATAACCTTCGAAATGTAAGGGCGACATATTAGTAAACAAAAAAAAAATACAAGAAATACAATACAGGTCACCTTTATTTCTCTACATTTAACTCTTTTTTTCCTTGAAAATCTTACTATTTGGCATTATCATGCTGAGATTTCAAAACAAACAATTCGTCATGCTTAGGATCAAAGTGAACTTCATTTCTAATTAAATTACCGTAATATCAGTAGCATTTTGTGTAAACAAAAAGTTTTCCTTACATGCAACACTGATATAAAAATACTTTTTCCAATATAGAAAATTCGACTTTTATTTACTGTTATATTTATTCAGTTGTATTTCAAATTGAGTAAATTTTAATTCAAAGTCACTATTTCTATATTACTGCTAATGACGTCAAAACTTTACATATATACTCAATTTTTGACACACGTTTCGTAATCCCATTGGCTCCGAGTTTTTTCAATAATTGTTTATTTTATCACGCAATAAGTTCGCGAGACATGATAACTTTGGAGATACCTGACGAGAAGAACATTAGCAACTTATCACAGACAAATCTTATCGCTTTTCCTTTTAAAATATTTCAAATCTCTTTCACTTTTGATTGACCTAATATTTTCGTTATTAATAGATAATGATATCAGAGAAATGAGGATAAGTTTTACTTATTCAAAGAAATTTACTTGCTGATGAAATTATAATCCTCTTGGTAGAGAAGATTAAAATTGAAATTTTATTCTATAAGGAAATAATATTAAAAAATTAGCTTCTCTAAGTAGTAACAGAAATTGTATATACATAATAATATATAATATACAAGAATCGATCGCGAGATTTCTGACTTGCAAATTGTTGTTCTAAGTTATAATATTTGTTGAAAAGTGCTTTCTGGAAGTATAGAAAGTTTCGCAGAAAATTGTTTTTTCATCCAAGATATGTATCTTTGAATGATGCAAATTTTGCATTATCAAATCAATGCAAAAAAATGAAATCAATCAAAGAAATGGAAATAAATTTTAATTAACTATTGTTGTAGTACCCATATTTTGATTCATTGGTTCAGTAACGCGAAACACGTGTAGAACTTGAATCCTGTATAGAAACCGCAGAAACAATGAGAGACTGGCCTTTGAAAAGCGCGGGAACTAAATACATATGTGCGTTTCTCATGTCCCTATATTAGTATGTACAATATACATCTATTCACCGAGATGGTCTTTCGTTCGCTAATTCGGATGCTTCTCGGATCAAAAGTCACGAGCAGACATTAAAACTTTTTTTCGTATCATTTCCCACGTGCCAATGACACGTGTTCCAAGTCTGAATTATGACATACGAATCCAAAACTAATTTATGACCTGTCACCGACATGTTCAGCGTGAAAAGCGGAAATCTAGTCTACCTGATATTTTTCCGCGAGAGGATAATACTCAAAAGATTTGGATTATGTTTCAAATCAGAATTTATTTCTCGAATATGTTCTGAAACACATCAGAGTTATGTTTGAAAATGAACATGTTCACTTTAATTAAAAATTAATAACGATCTACATATTAAATTTAAAATATTTGTAGCCTATAATATAATCGTTGTGGAAAATGCGCTGTCTGGAGATAATTTGCCAAAACTATTAATATTGAAGACCATATCTGGCGAGTTTAACGTTTTAATCAATGCAGTTTTATGAGAATATTGAAGCATGCGCAGAGTAAATAAAATTTTTTTAAATCGGTGGGGTGGCGTAAAGAAGGCGATAAAGCTTCCTTTTATTAAAAATGCGCTTGAGCTACTTTTTCTCTATATGAATACTGCCATTTTTTTCAACGGAGAGAGAAAGAAGGTCAGTATGCTATTTGCAGAAAATTGTTTAATTATAATAAACTTTAATTGCACTAACATTAAGGTCTTTATTAAGAAAAATACGAGACACACGAAATTGCTAATCCAAAAACAAAGTTTGCGGCTATTTTTTTTTAATTGAGCAAGGAAGAGCTTCTCGACTTCAACTTCGAAATTTATGAAATTGCGTAAATTCACAGATTTCCGAACCGCCAATGTAATTCATCGGAAAAGCTGGAGGAATAGCTACTTCTTAAAATTGAATAGGCAGACATAAGTTGTGAGAACTACAAACTTTCCTTAATTAAAAGAAAATGAATCATTCATTTATTACAAATTTTGAACTTTGATTTTATATAATGCACTTATTTCAATCAAAGAAATTGAGCAAATTTTCGATCAATTTGGTAGCACTCTTTCTTTAGATCGAAATAGCTGTGCAAAGTTTAATAAATTAGATATCACCTCGAGAAGTCAAATAAAAACAAAAGAAGTGAAGCGTTTTTTAATGAGGCACAAGGGACATGTACAAGACAAAAGAGAATTGACCCAAACATATGTAGATGTATTCAAAACATTAAGTAGATCAAGCGTCCATATTTAAAAAACCGATCGAGAATTGTTCTCGTCTCGTAAAAACGAGATTCTCGTTTACTCTCCATAAAACATCCTCGTTTACCATAAAATTTTTACACAACCGATCATGTTTCAAGTAAATTAATTTTTGTCTCGTATTTTACACGAGAGGGTATATTTATATGTCTAGAGGGTATATAAGTCCATGCGTGAAACCTCGTGGTACATACCGTAGTACGTTACGAATACGGTGTAAGTTCTTTCGAGTGATCGATTTCCGTGAGTAGGATTGCATCGTTGATCCCAGGAGTTAGTAAAGGGAAAATAAACACGGTAGAAAGGAAAACACACCCTTGATCACTCGCGGCACGATCACCTGGCGGAGAAATACGAGAGACTAGACACTTGAACCACGCTTTGAATTCACGGGGTGGATATAGTACGAAGTGTGGCGGAGCTTCAAAAGCGTGGGGCACTGGTAACGCCGTAGACGACACTGTCTCGGGTCTGTTAGTTCGGTCGGCGCGCCGCTTTCCTCGGAAATTCTGTGTTATAGATTAAAATTTTTTACTGGGAAGATATTGATTGTTGCTTTTTATTAATGTAACATTAAAGTGGCGTCGCGAGTGGGAGAAGACGGTGGGGAGAGGGTGGCCTGGCAACGTCCTTTGTGTATGTATGTATATGTGTGGGGGGGGGGTTGTTGGAACGTCGGAAAAGAGAGAAGATGAGGGGGGGATATGAGATAGGGGGGGTTGCTATTAAGAGAGAGGTGGAGGAGCCCGGAAAGGCATGGAGGGGTGGTTAAGAAGTGGGGGTGGGGAATTTGGCGGGGGATTAAGAACACCGTCAACCCGGTGGGGCTATAACCGAAGTGAAGTGGAAGTGGAAAAAGCAGTGGGTGGCGGTACGGACGAACGAGCGGAAATAGTGCCATAAATATGAACATTTTGCGAAGCGTCCTGCAAGCCCTGTTTTGACAATCATCCCCCACTATCGAACACGTGGAACTATTCCGTCATATTAACCCCTCCGATCTTAAATCCCCTCCTTTCAGCTTTCAACCCCCTTAAGTTTTGCTCTTCCCTCCCTTTTTTCTCGCATACACGCGGGAGTTTCTGCCGCCTCGAATCCCGCGGGGTCCTCCCCCCTCCGCCGACCCCACAAGACTCCCACGGCCCGAAGCGTTATATTCTTCTACTCACTTTGACATTTTGTGCGAGTTAAGGCCCGCTCGAACTTCTTGAGCGGAATCCATCTTCTCGAAGAAGCTCGTTCGTTCTTTCGTTCGTTTGCTCGCTTGCTCATTCTTTCTCTGTCTTTCTGCTTTTTTTTTTCGTGCCGACGTCACGAGCGCAACTCAGATCGATATTGCGTCTGTCTAGAACAAAATTTCGTTTCCGGAAGATCCGTTATTGCGCGAGGATTGATTATCGTCACGAGAGATGAGTCAACGTACGCAGTGTGTTTATGTATGTGTGAAAGAGTGCAATGTATGGGTGAGATCGCAGACCTCGGGACATGTGGCAGAGGAGTGATAAGAGAGAGAGAGAGAGAGAGAGAGAAAGAGAGAATTTTTAAAAATATTTTGGTGTTTTATGTTATTCTTCGAGCTGTGCGATAATCTGATAAAATAGATGATTTTAGGAACGAAGGAATAAAAAGTTGTGTAACTTTAAAATAATGAAATTTTCAAACGACCAAACTTTGAATTATTCAAAGACTGTTGTATTAAAGTTTGAATAATTCTAGATGTAGAAAGTTTTCAACTTCTAAAACTGGAAGCTTCAATTTTATAGGAACGGGGAATTTTGGAATGGAATTTTCCGAGTTTAAATAAGCTTCTGAAACTTTAAAGAATCCGAAAATTTAACTTTTCCAATTCGAAAGGTGGGAATTAGAATATTGAAAATTAAAGCAGATTGAATTTTCAACAGTTCTTGATGTACAAAGTATTGATTTTTCCAATTTAAAACTCTTAGACTTGAAATTTAAATTATAAAAAGCAAGAGTAAAAGAAAAAACTACTATCAAAGTAGAAAAAGCAAGTCTGATAGAGTTGCTAAAACAAAACTAATAAAAGCTCTCGGTGTTATATTCCAAATATAATAACATGTGATTTATATGAACGTGTATTACAAAGGTTCAAAATTTTCGAGATAGGAATACGCTATGGTGAATTTTCAACAGAATAGAAAGCAGAGAAAGAAGGGACCCTTCCACCCTTTATGATTAGGGGACTCGCCATTGGTCACTAAAAAATAGGGTGATTCACCAGAGAGAATATTCAAAATATATACTGGATGCGTTTTATTTCTGTAGGGTCTGAATAATAAAATTTACAGATAAAATAAAACGAAAATCATATCTAAAAATATTTTCAAAATGTTAACAAATTCATGATTGAAACATTATTAATTGGTCTAGAGTTTGAAGGGATGGAAATACAACAAAGACCTAAATCTGAAATTTATTTTTAATATTTGATACTGAGGTTCCCTCTAGAATCAAGTGGTTATAATATAAGTATGTATGAGTCCTTTTGAAACTATTTTCGATAGGCCTTTGTTACGATTCCAAACCGTTTTTTTTAAGTTTCCGAGAAGATAGCCTTTTTATATCCTCTTGCCTGTTTCGCAAAGAAAGGAGACCCACGGATCGATGCGTTGTTTCGAGTTAATTTTCGAACGGACAGGCAACATTGGAAACTCGATTTTTAGCAAGGTGGGATCGTATTAAATTGCAGATTCAATTTCGCGCGAATTCGTGGTTCTTCCGTTCCTTATTTCTTAACTGAAAATCTTGCATTGAAGCCCTACAGGATATCAAGGATATCGAACCTTCTCATAAAATGTTCACCACTATATCAATATAATATAAAGTATCCTTGCGAAATTAACTTTTACCAAAAGTTTGGCGCGCCCGATAAAAATAATTGTAAACAGACTCTTAAATTAATTAAAAATCTAAATTTAGTAACCCTCGCTTTTTAATATCTCAAAAACGCAGGAATTTTAAAACAATGAACATTTTTTTATTATCAAGAATGTATTAAGTTTTGTTTGGGAAGTTCTTGAAACTCGTATTGAATTTCCAAGACAAAGCCGAGAAGAAAAAGTGCAAGAGAAATAAAATAGATCTACATTGTAATAGATTGTGTAAACGTAAATGAAGCAACAAGGTATTCACCCTCCTCTCGTATTTCATGGGTGTAAAGAATAATCGATTGAACTATCCTGGCTTCTATATTTTCATTGAATATTAAAGAATTTTAAGCTACATAAAAGAGAATTTAAATGAATATTGTCTACCAGTTATAGAAAAGTAGAATTTACAATAAATATTTAATATTCAAAAGAATGAAACTTTTGAAATTTTTTATTGACTTTTCACACATTTATCTTCAAAGCTAGACAATAGATATAAGTGTAGGTCTAGTCCCTGAACTTTTTTTAAATCCTACGCGTTTTGTTTTGCGGTATTAAACAGCAATGGTATTCTTTAATTGAGTTTTTCTCTGAACTTGACGTTTTTCACTTTAAGTTATTCAAATCACGTTTTTACGGAAGAGCTCTTCATCGACTACAAGCAGGCTTCCTTCTTGAGATCATAAAATCGATATTGTTATGCCACGGGAGTCAATTTTGATTTTGCTTTATTTTTAAAACTGATTTCATTACTGATATCGCGGCAAAGTTATTTGCATTTTTATCGAAAATAATCTATGAAGAGGCATGTACATAATTACATCTGTGATGAAAATGAAGTAAAGTGAATAATTAACTGGAAATGTCAACGAGCAAGAAAAATACTCTTGTAAGAAATTTCGATGATGGTCAAGTTTTAAAGAAACAGGGAGCAACCGATACAGTATTTTCTTGAATTATATAAGAAAATTGTCTCACATAAAAAATGAAAATTATAATTATTGAAAGAAATTATTATTAATCATAATATTAGTTATTGTTTTGTTAATTATTATTTTATTTGAAAGAAAAAAGAAGAAAATACTGTACATGACAGGTGTCTTAAACATGTTTAAATATTAATACTAATAATAATATTTACCTGTTTTTGACAGTTTAATGCCTGGGAAAGCTTTCTGATTAAACTATATTGTACAAATTTCAATTACCTAGTTAAACTCATCCAATGTGCTTGTGACATTTAGAATACACAAAAGATTACATTTATTGTGAGGTAAGCAAACGCAAAACAAAAAACGTCGGATTGAAAAGTATTAAAAAGATTTAACATCCTAATATGTAATATTTAATTTTATTCTGCTTCCTGCATCATTTGCATTAGTTGTAAGTGATATTTTTATATCACTTTATGTTAAAAAAGTGACTATCTTTCAATTGTTTCAATTGAGTGACCAACAGTCTTTGTCAATTATCACTAATTAAAATTAGAGAGTAGTTTTAACGAATACTTTCAAAATTTTTAATTTTACTACGTCAATTTAAATAGACACTATAATTAGCGAAAAATAAGAATGAACTTCGCGTAATTCATTTACAGGCAAATATAAATATATGTATCATATATAATAAATACATTTTTCAAGTATATAATGTAAAAAAAGCAATGAAGACAAAGCATTATAAAACCTCATTATCCTCAGTTCGAGATGTTTTTTCCGTTCCTGATATTTCCATCATTTCAGTTTTAATTAATATTTCGTTTATTATTCCAGCTTGCAAAACAACAAAAATGAAAAAATTTTTTTTAACAAAGCTGGATGCTGAGTTAACGATCAAGCTTCAGACAAGAGTAACGATAATGATTATAGTTCGGGGACAAGGCTTGCATTAAATTGCGGATAAGTGTGTGCATCGCGAATATAATATTACGTTTTCGTACTTGAAAACATACTCGACGGGTTCAAGTACAATCACAGAGAAGCAACAATGGCTTGGTGTCATGGTAACTGATGTTATGTTTCTGTTTCAATGTTCGAGGATATTTCAATGATTAAACTCCCGTCGGTGGATTAAGGGCGAGACATACAAGAGTAGCAGGATGAAAGGTAGAGAGAGGGGAGGTGAGGGGGATTGTATCTCCGCGGCCAATTAATTAATTCCGATTATGAAGGACGCCTTCCATGCCAGAAATTTCATGTCTCCGTGAATCCTCTCGTTACACAACTCTATCAAATGCATACATTTGATGCAAAAAGGGTGTGTCAATCACAAGATTTCTACACCTTGAAAGCATCAATTGAAAGAATAGGCAATTAATAACCGGGCCTTCTTTTGTTTAACCGAGTTTCTATTCATCAATATTCTGTTCCATTCACTAACCAGTGACCTTGGCAGATAAGAAACATTAATTCACCCTTCCCCTTTTCAATTCAACCAATCCAATTTGCAAAATTTCGCTATTCGTTCTAAAATATTATCTTATATATATGTGATAAAATATTATATATGTAATGTGTTTAAAATCTTAAAAAATGTTTCCTTATTATACATATATACTAAAATATGTCATTAAGGCGGGATTACGTGAATCATAGCACTCACAGTTAGCTGCATCTGTGAAAGAAGAACATGAAAAACAAGGGCGTGGCAAAATTCGCAAAAAGACAAACGATAAGAGCGCTGGAGCTAGAATTCAATATTTTTTGAAGGAATCCAATATTTTTTTAATACTATTAGCCGCAGGCTTAGTCAGAAATGTATTTGACGGGAGAAGGGTCATTGTACTCGAGAAGGATGGAAAAGGCGGATTGCGAGAGACGTGTATATATTTTCCTTTTTATAATTCCTTTTTAAAATTAATTTGCACTGTCAGTGTCACCGGAGATACAAACAAACTTTAAATAGTATTAAAATGAACACATCTCTGTGAAATGCTGGATACTAAACTTATTAGAAGCGTTTAGTGCGAAAGCTAGTCTAACGAGAAATTTTGTTATAAATGAATTGGAGATTATATAAGGAAAAAGCACTATACCGCATACCATAAGCTTTCGATGTCACTTGGTCGATCACAATAATATTTTCCGACACAAGCGCAAATGACTCGAAAGCTTGAGAGCTTCTAATAAAAATAAATCAGTAAACGGAGCGAAACATGATTTTTCCGTACTGCGAATGTTATCTTCTTTGTAAATGCGTTTTAAAAGAGTAAATCGAAGAAAATACGTTTCAATGGTTAGTATCAGGCAACAGAGATCCTTGATCCAGCCCTGCGTAAACGAGGCTCTGCTTCTAAGTACAGTCAATGCGAAAATACGATGTCTCAGAGCGATTGCAAAGACTTAGCTCTATATACATAAATACATGATATGCATACATCGTTCTAAGTAACTTATTTGGCTGTGGTGACAACGTTTTGTAACGTAAAGAAAATGCGAGATGGATAAAAGAAGAGCAAAGTGTACAACGTCATATTTTCTCCAGTTCAAAGTTCAATTTTTGAAATAAACAGATTTTTTTAATGGGTCACGTATTTTAACCTTTTCTTGTTTTGCGCCATATTGTTCACTCTTTAATTATCAATTAACTCTGTAAAGTAACTACCTTACTATTATTTATTTTCATGAAACTTTCAGTAGTAATTGCATTGTCTCCATTATGGTCTTCTTTTAAGAGCACCTGTAAAAATCTTGAGAATTAAATGTACACTCTACATTTTAAACCTAGCGACTATTAAATTGAGGAAATTACTACGAAAGCAGCTTAGCATAATGTGAAAAACTCTACCAGCAGCAGTTTTCGGTAAAACTTATATAATTTTCCAGAATGAAGCATTTGTTATTATTTTGCACTCTCATTTCCAGAAGAAAAGTTGCTAGTGAAAAAAGTAGAATGCTTTTTAGGTTTGTTGCACACACAACATTCATTATGAACCTGTCTGAACAGGGCTTTCAGTACAGTCCCTACAGTCCCTATTTTTCCCGAAGAGATCTTGAATATACAATCCGTATAAAGCTAGGCATAAACTATACAGATAATGCCTAGTAATCGTAGGCCCCATGGTTAGTGCATCGCATAGTTGAAGATAAATCTCAGCATACATAAAAGAAAAAGCAAGAAGTAAGAAGAAGAAAAACGAATTGCAATGTTTCCGGTTTTTGTCATTGTACTTTCGAAGCATCTAAGCACCCACACGTCGGTTTATAGAGGTGTCGAGGCCGGAAGTCAAGTCTGAAAACTTCTTTTCTCTTTACTAAACGTGTTGGGTGAATGGCCTTAGGATGAAAAAAAAAAAAAAGAAAAAAGAATGTTTTTGGTTACTTCGAAAGCACTCAAACGTTTTGTTATCTCAAGATTACATTCCCTTGACAAAGGAAGAAGAATGGGAAAACGATTTTCGAGTTTCTTCAGTCGAGAATTGAGGGAATTCGATCACCAATGCAGGTGCAATTTTCAGCAGGGAGGTAGTAATATTCGTATAGGGGAAAAGCGATTTTGAAACTTACTCACGAGAGCATCGAATGGATATACACTTATTCCGATGTTTCGCGAGGCTGGAGGAGAACATTCTTCGTGAGGTCAGGCAATAGTTTCCAGCAATGGCTATATCTATATTTCCGTGAAAGGGATTCTTCAAACTAATTTAGTATACAGCAAAGTTGCTTTGAAGAAGCTTAGAGACGACTATAGAGCACGCCTGGGTAGTCTAGTTATAATTTATACCGCGTCTATGGTTTCGAACCGATTGCTCGTCGGTCAGGAACCTCAGAAGTCGGTGACTATACTTCGCGTACTGTATAATAACGAATGCGCTGCCTGTACACATATGTATACACATTGTTTCCGGTATCGTTGACACGCAATTGAAAATTCTTTATCAGCCGATATCGTCAGATGCCCTATCTTATTTTCTCAAACAATTTCACGTAGATTCAGAACGCAATTCAGTATTCAGAAATGTCCATGGGTTTATGTTAATTGAATTTATGAGAATTGAAATTTATTCATTTTCTACTCGAGAAGATACTTTATTCATTTTCTCTATTATATGAGTCGGGCAGTTTTATGAAAAATCGATGGATTATTGTCTTCATGCGAGTGTTATATAACTTTTTCTCTATGTATATATAGTAGCGATGTGTATATATATATATATATATATTATATTAAGAATGTGGGTATAAGTTAAACACCATGGAAAAGGGGAAATTTGAAATCGACCTGTACAATCTTTTGAAGTCATTCCCCTGATTGGCCTCCGAGAAATGTCATTTAAATAAATTGGTCTATCGCGAATTCCATTCGAGTCTATTCAAGAATATTGACAGGTGCTATCTACATATGATGTGGTATCGTCTAAATGAACTCTAATCAAATGTCAGATTTATTTCGTTTTTAAATTCGCCAATTCTAAGCAAAACTAATTATTTATTGAATATAGTTGAATGGAAATAATAAAAGTAGCTTGTTACGTAGGCAAAGAAATACTTTTTTGATGAAAGCATTCTTTGAAAGGCAAACTACGGTTTGAAACCCTAAACAAATATTGACCAGCTCGACATTTACACACTTCCAGGAACTAGTCCTCTTTGAGAAGTTTTTTTCGACAGAAATATTATACTACATATTTTTGGAGAATTTCCTCTTACTCAAGGGCACGTGAAACTTCGTTAATTTCTTAAATTCGGAAATTAATTTACCTTCTGTTTCTACGCATTTGCCCGTCTACGTGTTTTTGGTCGTTTTTCCAATTTAAGGGTTCCATCAACTTGATGGGCAACTTCTCTAGTTAAAGACATTACCTTGATAATGTTTCGAGGTTGGTAGTCAGAAATTGTTATTCAAAGGGAAGGAGTGATATTGTACTTCGAGCACTAAGGAAAGAGGTACTTTGTGCATGCTAAATCAATTACTGGCCTTCATTGGCTGTTTAACTTTGACAAAATCACATTAAACGTCTACAAACTAAAGGACACACTATTTTTCCACATTTATTCTTGATGAGAGGCAGGAAATTTCCTTTTAGATGGAAAATCTAACGTAATAGCAATAACCTCACGTCTTAACTTGAAAATCGATTTTCTGGCAAAAACTTTATTACCATGTTTGAGAAACTATCTCAGAATATAATGAAGGCACGAAAAATACACATTAGGAACTGAGGGTTACGAATGTCTAAGATCGATATTACTTCAATGAAAGTACATATGTAGTTCTAAAAATAGTTTTCCTTGCAGAGAAAAATGTGTTTAATTTTGATTAATATGGTGAAATTTAAGTTGTCTGGGGATTCCTTTGAGGAAATTTATGTGACTTGTTATAGGTTTTTCCAGTTAAGGGATGTACACAAAAGTACGATAAAAGCTGCCGAGAGAGGTCTTGTAAAGGGGTTGGTGTACCGTCAAGAAGGGGTGGTTGAGAGCATCGACGAGCAGACAGGGCAACTAGATTGCTCACCCTCACATGTTGCTGACGTCACACAAGACACATACTTTTAAACGAATAAGGCAAATTGATTTTGCGATTGTCGCCGTCTTTGTCATCTTTCTTGAACGGAGTCAAGTTTTCTCGCACCTTCCCCTTTGAGAGAGCAATTCCGTGATTAGGAAGACATACATTACCCTCCGGAATCGTAGAGAATTGCCAATTGAGCACGACAAAAACGAAAACTCATTTGCCTTAAGTGCTCTATCGATTTCCCTTACATTATGATTTATATCTTCCTCGGCAAAGTCTTTTTTAACTTCTATATACGAAGAACTAGTGCGCGTACATTATAATAAAATTGATTCTTTACACTCTTCCAGCATAAAGAAGCGGAAATAGTAATCAGAGATTGAAAGCGTGTAGTGTTCGAAGGGGAGAATATTATCTACTAGGTGTAATTAGTTTCTTCATGCAGAGGAACAAAAAGGAATACAAAATTAATTATCTAAGAAAGGATGAACTGCGTTCTGAATAAACATTCGAAAAATTTTTCTATATTGTCAACAAATTTGTATAATTAATTAGAGAAGATATATTCTACTCCTTTTATTAAGGCAAGACAATTAAATTAGAGGAGCTTTATCAGAGAGCAAATTCCTCCATCGACAATCCAATTCTAGATGAATCTTATTCGCTATGATTTTGTGATCGCTCTTTAAACAACGGCAAAACTAAAGTACCCTGCTATACAGACTCAGCTATGAAGAGAAAACGAATCGAAATGACGAAGCAAATTGAACCTTGTTGAATGGCTGGAAACACGGAACCCTCAGTCATTTTGAAATGCTCGACCTCTCAGAGATTGTTTTTTAGCTATTGCTCTATTACTGTCGACTCCGCTGTATGGCTCGAGTTCTCAAAGTAATTTTTATGAACAGCTTTGAATTTAGCCTTTGCTTTTATTTGATGGCATTCCACAATATTACGAAGAATATAGCAAAAGAGAACTACTTTTGGTTTTTAGTATACAAGGTTTATGAGCCATTTTTTTGATCTACCTCTATTTCCTCACATTTTTTGCAAAATAAAATTAAATCTTGACTTGCTACAATTTTCATAATCGTTTTTGAGAAGACTGGTTTTATGGGTACGTTAGAAATGGTCGAAAGAGCGAGAAAGACAATTAACGAGTTAACCTCTTGTCACTCGCAACTTTCATATAAATATAATTATGAATTATGGGTCGTTTGCAATTAGAAAATGGTTTAACGAACATTTACAAAGGAAGTATATAGTGCTTTCGATTCGTTAGTAGAGAAGATCCGCGACTTTCATTGGAAAAAAGTCCCAACGGACTACGAACCTTCGATTCAATGTAAACCCCAGTCTATTGTAAAAACTCGTTAAACTAGCTTTGTTTTTTGCCACCACTACGATGGAAACTGCAAACGCGTGTCAATCTCGAAAACAATCTTGGAGAAAATATTTTAATTGGATTTATGTGCATTTTTAATAGATCCAAAGAATTTATTGTAAATTAATCTCTCTTAGCCGTAAGCAAAATAAACCATCGAGTTCTAATTCATAGATTATTATTAGTAAAGTAGTTCACAAAATATAATAAATCCTCTTGTTAAGAGTTTCTTTTACTGTAAAAGTATAGGTACTCATTTTTCCGGGTATCAAAATTTTACGATTTCTGAAAATTAATAGAGGGAATTTCCGGCTTTAAAAGGCATTGGTAATTACAAAATTCTCCGAAGTCATTTTTTTTATGAATCCGCGATTTTCCGCAATACGTTGGCTGAATGTCGATGGTCATTTTGTCTCTATCGACATTAATCATAGCGGTACTTTTGCCTCCGGCGTCTCAACTGCCGCGGAATTTGATGTTTTTGTCCATCCAAGAGAGAGAAAGCCACTACAGCGGCTGTATTTTGAAATTCGATCCACTTCGCGCATTTCATCATCGACCGATTGTTTAACAGGGTTTCTCTGATACATTAGTGTGCATACAATCAACAAATTTTTCCAATCCCTATTTTCTCTTAAAAAGAAGAATAACACTTTTTAAAGATTTTTCCTTACCTCTAAATAATATTACCGATTAAAACAGCTAAGCTAAAAAGGAAACTCGATCCGAACTCTTTAATTTGAATTTCTATAATTACAGAAATTGGTTTCCAGATCTTGGATTATTAGAAAAATTATAAATTGCATATTACGAAAATATTAGCCTCTAAAACTGAAAATTCATTTTGCTTTTAAAGTTTGTAATTGCTTTAGCTTACTCCAGCCAGAGGAAAGTTGTAGAGTCTCTAATTTTCTTAATTCAAATCAGATTTGAAATGAGCCCGTTAACATATCGCAAGCAATATTCTCTGCCCTACTTTCAGTTTTGTATTTCTACTATAAATTATTTCACGTCCTGTAATTTGCCTGCAACAATCGAGTTAGCCTTTTTGTCATTTCGCTTTCTAATTCCATTAGAGTTTTATTTGGCCATAAGTACAAGCATTCCTAAATCAACGATGTAAAGAGTCCAATTTAAATATTGCTATTCCTCTTTATTAAATAAATGAAAGAATTTTTTAACGATAGGAAAAGAGAAGACTAAACAGCAGAAAAATAGAGAGGAAAAAAAAATAGAGGAAGTACCAGAGGAAGGTCCTTGCACTCTATTACACAATTGACAATACCTGACGAACCTTGCTGAGATAATCCTTCAATCGCAGCTTGACGGCTGTGGTAACCGACTGTCTCGCCTAAAGGACGATGGCAACGTAGATAATTCTAATTACCATAAGGCGTTCGACAAATTATAATGGCACAGGTAAAGATAATGACAGCAATGATCATTTCACTCACCACGTGGCGTAAAATGCCTCGACATGCTCTATCCAATTTGTTAAATTTAACGATCTTTAGCTTCCCATGATGGATTGGTACTTTTCAAGTAAAAATTTAATCCGCAAAACCTATTAGAAATGTTTTTCCAAAACAGATTTATGAAAAACGCTCATCAAGCCCAAGGTTTTGAAACCCTTTCAATTAAAAAACCTACCTCCTAAAGCAAATATAATAATAAAGCTAAAACTTCTGAGACGAGTAAATAATTCATCAGCTTAATATTGGAATAAATCTACTTTAACGACTACGGAAATTTTTTTAATTCCCTTCTTTCGTGATAAAAGAGATTTATACTCTGCTCGCAATTCACTGCCTCTGCAGTCGACAATACATTTGCGCGCGAGTTTTTCCTCCGAAATGAAATTGGTAAAAAATCAATTACGAATCTCGGAAAATTCTAGAAACGTACATGCACGAGAAACGTGCAGATTATTGGAGAAAACGAGCATGGGAACGACTTGGGCAGGAATGATAGATTCTGCTGATAATATCCAACGAGACGGAACGAGTTGAAATTATATAGGACGATCAAAACTTTTTAGCAGGTGTGCGTGCACCGATGAGGCGTTACTCGAATTTCCACGAAGATGTCGTCGTTTCCGGAGTATCGACCGAGGCTTCCTAGGAGCCCCACCTTATGCTCCCCTGGAAAGACGATCCTGATCTTAGACAAGCTACGCGTAACGAGGTATTATCTGCACCGTAAACCAAGTTTAGTAAACTTACTCGTGCCCGCATAAAGCATACAGGCCTGAATTTTATTGCTATCAATTGTTCACTGAGAAAAATGTCTGGTACGGACAACAAAACTTTGGTTGGTTCAACAAAAGTTTTGTAGAAAGAACCAAGATTTGGTTGGTACAACCAAACAATTTTTGTTGTTTCTATAGCAACCAAAAGTTTTGTTGTCCGTGCCAGACATTTTTCTCAGTGTTCCCCTCTTAATAATATTTCTATATGAATAATATGTACAACACCATTTTGCAAACAAATGAAAGGGTTGAGACATTTTCTATGATCTGCCAGGTAACCGTAAGGACGTATTTCCAGTTGCGTGATCTAACGTCACAACAGCTTCGCTCGAGTTTGCGGTCATCAAACCCTGATTTTGTTTGCTTCGTCTACCGCCTCGGCGGCTGAATTGATTAATTTCAATAAAATCCAGGGCATCGTAAAAAGTCAATGAAATTTTAATGCATTTTTTGGGATTCAAGAAAGAGGATTTCCTGTTAGATAAGTGCCAAAAAAAGAAAGGATTACCAACAAGATTCTAGATAAAAACAATCCTGAGGAATATTTTTATTATTTTTAAGAGGAGGGATTTAATTTAATCAGTGTCAATTTCACCAGTGCACTTGAGCAACTGCTTACACTCTTTAATCATAGACTTTAATTCCTAGCCTAGTTTCATTTTTATTTTGAGCTATGAATAGCAGATTCGTTTGAAAATGTTATAGCTTCAAAGTGTCAATCTAGAAATTCTCTTTCGGGTTATCTAGATGAGATGAAGATTAAAAATACACATATACATACATAGTAGTTTTAGACGAATCAAACTGAATTATTCACATACCAGATATCACAGTCTAGTTAAAACTATATTTGACTTTCATTTTAGTTTGTTTGAGACCGTCAAACAATATTAGAATGAAGGAAGCTAAACGCAAACAAGAATGATTATTTAATTAAATAAATTAATCAAATTTGAAAAACTTCAGAGGAACTGAAGAAAGAGAGAATGGGCTGCGAGGTCAGATATTTATATGTAATCAGAAAAAGTAATTTTCTAAATATAACCAAATGTTGCCTCTTAGCGAAATAAAAAAATGGTATTGATTGTTCTTAAAAAAGAAAGATCGATGTTTGACCTTGTAGTTACACTACGGAAAAGGTACAACTTCTGACCATGACATTTTTATTTCTTATAAATCAATACCAAGAATAATTTAATCATACACATTTCCCTACAGATTAAAATAAGATAATAATACAATTCTGTGTACTCTTCTGATTCTGTAATTTGTGAAATTGAAATTATATATTTATTTCTCAGACGAGTATCACATCTTCCGTGGAAGACTGGAAACTCCGAAAAGTTGATTAAAGTGAACCAAGATCAGTCTTGATTTGAAGTTGCCCTCAGTCTTCAAGATGAAACTGCAGTGTTATAGAACTTCGAGTATTTCGACTTCAAAAAATTCATGAATTCGAAGAAAAATGAACATTTTTAAATAAGCACATATAACATGCTACTCAACTTAAAAATTCCAATTGATAAACCAATAAAATCTTAAAGATTTATATCTCCTAAAAATGTACACCAATCGAAATCGAAAATTGCCATCTTAAATGCTTCATGAAAAAATAGTTCGTTTAAATCTTTCATAAAATTGACATCAGATTTTAGTATCGACTATAGTTCCAAATTGGGGAAATTAGACAGTTATTTCACTTACTGTTGTTCAATTAAGGTTCAAATAACAATCAATAAACCTTCGACGGTTTATTGACATCACATGCCCTTAAAGTGAAAAATAAAACACTTCCCGAAATCGTGAAAGTCGTTACTAAGATCTGAGACAGTTTGCAAAACATTTAAATAAAGTATCTTTCAGAATTGCAGATGTCTAGACATATATATGTACATATATATTGAAAGTGAAACTTACGGAACACATCTTCTTAATTTTACAATCTTCAAGATGGAACTGCAAAGTTTATAAAATTGTAGAACAGCGAGGGTCATAGGGATCAAATGAGAAAAGTGCGACAATAAGTGATGAAGGGGGAAACTAAAGACATTGAGAAATAGTAATCAGAAAATACGACTAAACGAACTAAGTATGACATCTGTTCCTCGATAGTCTCAAACCACAATTCTTACATTCATTCCCTAACAACATGCTATGTTCATATAGCAGACAGGTGGTAGACGGCTTTACTGCTTACGGCGTTGACGTAAGGATCATGTGAATCGAGGAATTTGAAATGCTCACTATTACCACCCCACTAAGCGCTGGAGACGAACGGGAATTCGATCCATCATGCAGTAAAAAATGGGTTCAAACAACCAAAGTGCATGGAGAATAGTGCAAGTTCACCAGGAAAATAGTAAAAATCGAAAAAACATAATTTAAAGGCATGTGAAACTTCACTATAAGAACAATTTAGTTTCTCCAACCTTAGGTTCGCAATAATCAATATTTTTCACTAAAACAAGGCTATTTATCTAACGAAAAATATTTATTATTATAAACGTCAAATTGGCGAAGATAAATTTTCTTAGGGTAATTATCACATGCCCTTAAAAAGTTCAACAGCTAAGGTTTTTATGTCTGTACACTAGCTAGTTGTACCTATATATTCTTCTGGTATTGGTCCCGCAAAGCAGAGCAAAGTGAAGTCTAGAAGCTCATCGATACTCGTCTCTTAAAATACTGAAAAAGGAAATTTTCATTTACTTTTTTGCGAACTAAACAAATGTCCTGATAAACTAAGCAACAATTTAGCGAGACTCTACTTAACACTCCCTTTAGACGTGGTTGAAGTTCTGAATGATCAAATGAATTGAATAAGAAACTAATTCTGTAGGAGAGAAAATTGTATTGTCTATTTTTATTTCCAATTGGAACAATATTTCTGGACAAAATATATACAATTGGAAAAAAGTACTTCGATCATTTGAAAGTTCAAAACTTCTGGCACCAGAATGTTTTAACCATTGATTTTTCTATAAGCGCCCAGTTACAATAAGATCGCAAACCAAGAAACGATTAAATAAATGGATGAAATGGTCAACAAATTGTATTAAACAAGTTACAGGGTGTCCAGAGAAAAGATGTAATAAAATTCTCACACCAATAAAATTTCCGAACAATAATTTCCGTTTTTCCCACCCGCTGGACACACCCGAGTTATAGCTAATTGAAATACAATGTCAAATTTGAAACTCTTGCGAAATATTGTGATTATATATGAATATTGAAAATTTGTAATTGTGCAATCACTTTTACTTGAAATCGATGGCATTCACTTGCAAAAGTAATCGCATTCAATTATGCAATAGTGAACAACGAAATTTCAACTTTATATACCTTTCGCTCTCATGTTATTTAGCATTATTTTCACATATTTTATCATTTCGCGGTTTACAGATTATGATCTACCGTTATCATTTTCAAAACTAATCAATTTTTTACTCATTGAAGCCTACGAATTACTGTGAGGCTTTTGAAATGAAAGAATGAAGAAAGTCACGAATTTACTTTGTGCAGCAGTTTCTTTTTTAAATTTTCAATTTTGATATATGTATTTTATAATCATGAACGTCTATATGCAAAACACGATTGACGTCGATGCAGAATTTTGCTTCTCGGAGAAATTTGAATAACTAAAAATGCAAGAGAAAGATATTATGAGAAATAGTCCATTGTGATTGGACATTTCATATATTAATCAGAGTTTGGACAAAGGAAATCAGAGTGAACTTTTAAGCTCTTATATTATCTATGGTTGTCATTTTGATATCAAAACTCTATCCATATTAGAAGTGAATAACTAATTTATCAGGAAATTATGATTATATTAATATTGAAAATATTTTATACAATAAAATGGATAAAACGTATTATATGAATTTAAAATTTCATAAAAATTTAATGATTTTGATATTTCTGGATATTTCGAAATTGTATCATCGCTTATTACGCATTAGTGTTTTTCAGAGCGTCTTATCAGACTTAGAAAACAAACATGAGTAAGCTTAATTTGAAAATGTCTGCCTGTTTTTGATATTTCCAGTTATTGATTGCCTTATTAAATATGCTCATACTTCTCAATGCTGAGTCACAATAAAAAAAAAGAGAAAATCATCCGAAACCTAGTGAGTTCAGCAAACCAGTAGAGTAAGGTCCTATTTTTTTTTTAAACTTGGTAATTTGGATTGAAGAAGTGACTCAAGTTGACGTAAATGATTGCCTAATCCATCTAAAGAACCTAAATCGAATAGAGGACAAAATTCACGAACAATTATCGTGATTACGATAACATTTTAGAAATTTTGTCATTTCGATTAAATTCTTTCATATTGGCTGATCGTGGAATTGTTTAATTTACGTCAATTAACAAATCTACAAAATAAAAATAGTGTGAGTAATCGGACAGGAAACAATTTGAAAGCTCATATTTTGCAGACACGTGTGGAAGTTTTTAAAATCTTTTTATGATAAATAGTCAGTGCTCGCTTTCCCTCTAGGTCTATTTCGAGAAAACTGATACGTGGACTAACGAAAAAACTTTAGAAATACAGTATCGAGAATTCGTCACACGTCAAAAAACTGTTTTATCTCCATGTAATAAGATTTGCTAATGGTTTGTTTTTGATAGTATTTGCACGCATATATTTATTAACTTTCCTTTAAAAGACAAGAGAGACCTTAAAAGCAGGTAATAAACAAGAGTAAATTTTAAAAACAAAATAACAGCGAGACTGTTTCCTTGTTCTTAAAAAAACGCACTATTAAAATCAAAGAATTTCTATTTGTGTAACACGATAAGTTCAAAGTCGACTTTTTCTAAATTTGGAATGCTTTCCCATAAAATGATTTTAAAAAATTCCACGCTTGGAGTTTGGAAGGGACAGGTCGCCTATGAGGCGAATTCTATCTCCGAAATGGGGGCCTTTGAAATTTCAGAGCCGAAACCGGTTTTGGTACTAAAAAAATCAAACATCGACCGTTATCTTTTTTTTACTTATTTGCAGCCGGCATAAACAACAACCCACACCTTTACTCCAATTTCCGTAATTTTCCAATACGTATTCGATATCTTAAATTTCTTAATTTTTATATTCAGATAAAAATAATAAATAAATAAATCAAGAAAATGGACCCTTCAATTAGGCTAAGGGTATATGGTAGTTACCATAAGAGTATAAATATTTTTTATTAAAGCTAAGTCATTTAAATGGCCTATAGATTTAGAAAAAAATTTATTATTGGAGAAATTAAATTGCTTTTATGGTAAAGTATTAAATACCCTTATAAGGGCCTGTGATACTTTACCATAAGATCAAATTAATTAAACCAATGATACATTCATAATAATAAATATTTTTAGCTAATAAAAGTCAATAAACATTAATATCTAAAATATTTATTATTATGTTATGTTTAATTAATTTCCTCTTATGGTAAAGTATGACATGCCCTTTAAAAAAAACATTGGGTCCTCCCTGACCCAAATTCCCAACTATTTCTCAGTAGAGATTTTATATTTTAATTTAAAACGTTAAAACGACGCACTGCGGTTCGAAACTGGGTTCCACCCGATAAGCATACCATCATGAAGGCGTGACGCACTGATGATTTTAGAGGATAATTATTTTTTTCTGAGAAGTAGCAGACATCAATTTTCGATGTGAATTTTAACGTCAATATAAACTTAAAAAGAGATTGAAGTAGAGACAAGTTACGATCAGTTGCAGTTGACATCCGTCTAAAATGTGAACTCGTGAGAGTATGTCCATCATTTCAGTCTGACTCGTGTCTCTCCTTCCCTCTCTCAATTTCCTTCCGTCTCTCTTCTCTGCTTTCCGCCCCTTCTCACATGGCGCACATACACACGTGTGATTCACACACATTCATGTAAATAAAGGCGCGAGGTCGCATTGACAAGCGTCGTCTTCGCCACCACTGTTCCACGATTGCTAAACGTGTAATTGTACGCGATGAATGAAATCGAGCCACGCGGTGTAAAATTGTAATTGTATTTTTCAATTTTAGCCCAGCAAAGTGAATCAATTAGAGGACTTGACAACTTGCAAGTTTATAGATCAAATACTCAAATGAAAGAACCAAAGAGAAGAGCAAAAAGGCAAACTAGACTATTACACCCCGTCACCAGGCTTCTATTAAAAATAACTTTAATCAAGAGATCCATAAACAAGTCGAGATTCAATCGAAAATCCGTAAACAAAAGAAAGAGAAGTGAAGAAAGCCACCACTTGTTTCTATTGTTGAGATAGTGTACAGAATACAGACACTGTACTATTGTTACAGATTTCTCATTGTTAGACATAGTAGTACATACCCCAACGAATATCATAAATACCCCGGCTGAATTCTAGTCAATAACTATTTCTAAAGCACTTGATAGAGTTACGTTTTTTATAAAAACGTGTTTAAGAACGCGCAGAGACGCAGAAGTATAGGTTAGGTCAAAGATGACACAACCAATGGAAAAATAAGAATAAAATCGTTTGCTCTTAGCGTACTCACGTTCGAAATTTATTATGGTGCACTGCCACTGTTCGATGTCGATCATTCAAGCACTCGGGGTCACACACTTATGTTAGAGGTGATTGTATAGACTTCATAAAGAGTCTCACTCAATTTCCAGGGTAGAATCCTTCACGCATTGCACCGGCACACACACACCCACACGTTTATTGTTCGAATACGTTTGAAAACCAATGTTTTGTTATGCACAAGTGTCTGGAAAAAAGGCGCGCAATCGCGACTCTGAGATTTTCGGTTATCAGGGTAACAACAACTACCGGATACAACAAAATGGCGTTGTTTTCAAACACCCGCGCTTGATCAAGTTGAAAATGCCAGAATACAGCGTGTGTTGGAAAGATCGACTGACTGGCGGGGTCTGCGGCCCTAAGTGGTTTCGACGTTAAGAACAAACTAACAGAGAGAGAACGAGAGCGCGCGCGCAAGTGTGAGCGAGAGGGAGTGAGAGAAAGAGGGAGGAAGCGTTGGGAGAGTAACAGAGAACGATTGAGGAGAAACGAAATCAAGGGTGGGGAAAGGTGGATAGTGGGAGAACAAGGGTGACAGGGAGAGAGGGGCAGTTCTGTCAGGAGTGTACACAGGGGGGTGTTATAGTGCCCCAAAGGAGACGGCGGGATACGGGAAAATGAGTTATAATATTAGATTCTCGTTTTTTATCATTTTTATAGGCACTGGAGAATATTGAAATTGAGAGGGGACCAATTGGAAGCGAGCGCGGAGTCACGTGCAGTTCAGGAACGTACCTAGGTCTTAGACTCAGGGCTTTGTTTATGTTTACCTCATGTCACAATAATATTTACAATATTTTTCAATTACAGACTTTGAATCGGTCTAAGGCCAAAAAGAGTGTTAACAAATTTTAAACGGGTCTAAACTTAAAGGTTGACTAATTTAAAAATTTAAAATTTGAATAATAGACACTACGAATTATTAAATGAATGAGTTTCATTGAATACTTTTTTAGTTTGTTGAATCTTGGAAGTTGTGCAATGTTCAATTATAAGTGTTTTATTTTATCAAAATTGTAAGTATGAAATGGCTCAGATTCAAAAGCTTTACTTAAATGGTCGAATGCAATTTGAATTAAACTTTCATGAAAACGAATGGACGCGTTAAAATTTTAATTGAGGATATGGGATTTTTTATACTCTCATTGCAACAGCGTAGAAGTAACTTTTTGAAATTATCGTGAAAGGGGTTTTTTTGATTTTAAAGGAGGACGATAAACCTGAATAAAATCCGAGATGAAAATTTAATATCGAAATTATTATTCAATCTAAATTCAGAACTATCAAAATAAGAGAAAATAACGTTTCATAATTTATATTTAGAGCGCTTTTATACTCTGCGGTAATAAAGTTAAACTATTTACTAAATGACTTGCAGTAAACCTGCATCCAGAGAAAAATTTTATTTGTCATTGAGTTAAATGAAATTTTATATTTTGCAAATAAAAAATAGGCTTTGCTTCAAATAAAATAACCGAGGAAACTTTTTATTTGATGCAGTTTTTACTTTTTATACTTGATGCAATTTTTATTTGACATATATTTCGTATTTGAAAATAAGTTTTTATTTATTTGACATTGACAATTAAAATTTAGTAGAACAGGGGAGAAAATTGAGTTTGTTTAATTTCAATAAAACTTTCTTTGGATGTGTACAGTATACTGTAGAGTTTATAACTTTTTATTTTATGAGAAATGTTGGTTAATGTATGTATTACATTCAGAAAGAGTTGTCCCTATTTCATAAAAATTTAGATCGCAATCAGCATAGTTTAGATTATATACTTTGTCACTATTGCACTTTAACAAAACAATATCGATCACTAGAAAATCAATATTACATCGTTAAAAATGTTGAAGTGAACATCATCATCTAACATAGACTATAAAAAAGTAGGATAGTAGAAACCGAGGTAGAAACCATTTAAATCATATTTTATCGATTTGGCTAAATTAAGAATACCTAATGTCGAAAATACGAAAAGATATAAATAGAAGCAGTTTGAAAAAATAATAATAATGAACAAATAATCAGAAAGCTGTAAAATAGACATGTATAATAATTTATAAACATGCAGATACCATTAAGCAACATCGATGTTTGAATAACTATTGAAAACCTAAAAATTTGGTGCACGATTTTAAATTAGTGGATGATTGCATCTACCACAAGAAATGTTAACAGCCTGGGTAAAAAGTGAAAAACGCTCTATAACTCAACTTTAATGATACTATAATGAACATCAAAATCTTCCAATGTCCACTAACAGTCATTCATCCCAAATAAATATTCCATTTAATTATCATAAAGGAATTTTGAAGCCTCTTTTTATAATAAATAAAGATCTTGACCCGTTTCTCATTTACAAGATCGTCTTTTTACCGTATTATATTAAAATTAAAATACCTCAGGAGGAAATTTATAGTTTTCTTCACTAAGAGCCTGGGAGGTATTTCAGGCATAAATTTACGTTATTAACGAAATTCCTTTTTAGCTAAAAGCTTTTCAATTCACCCCGGGGTTGCGGGTTTCTCCACTAGAAGCTAAAGCATCGGCAACATTCGGTTGTTTTCGGGTGAACAACACGTTTACCACGGGAGCTTGCAGGGGCTCGGTTGTAGGGGCTTTGCCTCGCTTTCGGTTCCTCGTTCGTTTCGTCTCGTCTCGCTCGTCTGTTCCTTCGGCTCGTCTGTTCGCGAGGTTTAAAGAATTTGCAAAAATCAATATATTCTCGCACCATAAAAGAAACTGCAAAAAACCAGCTGGCCTCATCCCCACCGGACTTGGAGTCTCTTTGTCGGTTGTTCAGATATTTTTTTTTTTTTATTCAAGAAACCGAAAAAGGCTTTTTTCTTTTAAAAGATTGCGGGAGAAGAGGCGGTACCGACGATACGAGTCCGTTTGTTTTTCTGAAGCAGTGTTCTTAGTAGGAAAAAAAATGAAAAAAAAGTTCTGGAACTGGATACACGAGAAACGCACAGGGGTTGCTTTTCAAAGAAATTGGCGGCAAGCGTCGTCTCAGAAGCGGTTAGAAGTCACTCTCGTATCGATCCGCGGAATAAAGACGAGGTTCACCATTTCGCTTTATTTTTAATTAGTTTATTAGAATAATTATTTTTAATTGTTGATGTTGTTAAAAATTAAAATGTATTCTTACTGTCTTGAATAATAAATCATATTAATCTAATTAACTAATTTAAGTAAAAACGCGACCTCTTTATTATTTCACTCGTGTCTCAATTTTATTTTCATTTAAATTTTTTAATACTGCAACTCTCAAGTAGAGAGAATTTCGCTTCTTCGAAAAGTCGACTTCCGCCGATTTTTTTTTATCTGACTTCGCAAATATATGTTGATGGAAATGATGTCATGAATTATACACGCGCTCGGTAGAGAAGAAAGTTTTTTAACTTCAGGAAATGGAAATTCAAATAAAAATCATGATTCTCCTTCCAGTTGTCCTAATGGCATTTCTAAAGATTTTGTGAAGCTTTTAAAGAGGAAGGGTGGAACGCGAGAAACGTTTAGAGAAATTGGGTTATATAATTTTGGTCTTCCGTAAGAATTGTATATGGAATAATTTCCAAGCGGAAAAATTCGAGGACACACGTGATAAGCATTTACTTATTTCCCTCTATCATGGGATGAAATTTGTTACTCTAGGCCCCCTCATTGTTTGATCATTTTCTCTTTAAGTGACGCACGACAAGGGTTAGGCAACGTTCAACAAATTGCATCTGCATTGCTCTTTCTAATGAAATATTGTATGAGCAAGCGAATACACAGGATTTTATTATTAGATGCAAAAGAAGAGGAGAAGCAAAATGTTCAACATAATTGTTCAGTGACTGAAAAAACTGATATTATTATATATAATTAAATGCGTTGAATTATTTCATTCAATTAACTGATAAAACGATATTAATTCAAATTAATATTGAGAACAATGGGCAAATACGATTAAGATTTCATTGAATGTGGAATTTAAAAAATAATAGCTAAAATATTATGTAAGTTATATAAAGTCACTCGATGTCATAGAGATGTATATAAGCATATTTAGAAATCAATAAAAGAGAACCCAACTTGCGAGTGACAAACCTGATACTCATTTAAAAATAGAATAATAATCTTGGAAGATATTTAAAATTTCGAGAATTCCTAATGAATGCGTATTAAATTTAATGTGCACATTGCACATATTAATGTTTACTAGGTGGAATATATGTAGTTGCAGAAATAAATGCATATGTACGTTAAATTTAATGAACATGACATTAAATTTAATATGCCATACACGGAAAATACTGACAGTGTGCATAAATTAGCTCGTAAATTAAGAATGTTTTCAAGTGAATAATTTATGAGTGAAAATTTCTTTCCATAAGCAATCTGAGGATTCTAAAAAGTTATTTTCTACTTTAAACAAAGAGAACATGTAAAATTTACGCTCTAATTGTGCAAAATCACTTTTTCATCATCAAGTCATGATCGAGTATGCGTAAATTCGCATCTTTCGTCTGAAATACACAAGCCATTCTCGTATGTCTGATTGAGGCACAAGAAATGCCATTTCCTCCGCGTTTTAGGCCTAAAGTGGGAGAATTTCCGCTACATAGCATCACCTCACGTTTCTCTCACTCCCCGTATCTGGCCTTCCCGGTAACACCCCGGCGCTGACCTGGGTCAACGCGATGCGCCTTGCGACGTCTGGATTAGAATTCCTTCGAATCATTGATGCTAACACTCTTATTAACTTTAACCCAATTTTAATTTCAGGAAATCCATATATGTACATATATAACAATAAACTTCTACTCAAACTTCACCAAAATCCGATTATACTTCATAAAATCATTTATGCACTGAGAATGACGGTGCGAATTTTACATGAAGGAATATTGCGAAATGGAGGAGTTAAGCACTCAACGCGAAATCAATGTCGGCCTGAAGCAAAACACATTCAACATTGAACATTGCATTGGAGTGAAAAATGGAATGATCCTGGATCCTTTCAATTCGGATTAGTATAAATCATATACATAAAGGGAGTGATTCACCGATTATATAAAAGGGAATGAATTAACAAGCAAAGGGTTAACACCTACAAGCATTATCTGCTAGTGTCCTAAATTCTAAGAAAGCCTCGGGGGTTGTAAGCTTCGACTGGTCTAATAAATTGATATCTCAGTCGGTACTCAGGTAAACAGATACTCTTTTAGGGACTTTTTATAGGTAAGGGTAGTATCCAAGACAATTCTTTGTTACTTGGTTTATCTCGGTAGAGTTCAGCGGGGTGGCGTAAAGGTGGACGTGCATTCTTGGTGTTATCGATGTTGCAATGGCTGCATGGTAGTAAGAAGAGTTTTCGATTACCTGTTCGCAGAACTCGACATCGTCGGGCTCAATGCGCCCGAGCAGCAGCTTCCGATTTCGATAGGATGCAGTCGGTACCAGATGACTCCTATCAGCCAATCCGGATGTACGTTGCAGTCTCTGTGCACGCTGTGATTGGCTGAGACTCGACTCGAGGCTGATATGCCTTTTTCCTTTCCAGTGAGCCCGGACGTCGTGCAAACCTCCGTGAGCCACGGAGAAGATCTTGTCGCAGAGTGCACAATATGCTTTGTGATTGTCTCCGCGCACCGGTGTCAGCCAACGCTTAAATTGACGATGTAACAACCACGTTCCTATGAATTTGCACCGTCGGCGACGAATTCGTCGCGATGATAAGGCTTTTTTAACGGTCACTACGGTTGATGACATATCTGTGTTACCGTGGCAATTGGGCTTTGCAAAATTATCTGTATTTGAGAAACGAGATAACACGTTTTTTGACTGGTTCGATCAAGTGATTGATTAGTATGGTTTACGCAAACAGTGTGCGTGTCAATGAACTCTAATTTTACTATTCATAATTCGGTTTTAATTAACGTTCCTTTTTTCAACTTCTAATTCAATCTTCCAATGTTGTTATCTTCAATTGTTGCTGTTTGTTGAAACACCAATTAGAATATCACGATTATTCGATAATAGACACGAAAATAGGAAGCCGGTTGCAGTGTTGTCAGATAGGAATGGTTACTGACCGAATTTACTTGATTAAAAGTATCTGTAGAATGGTGTAAGAATCAATAATATGAACGAATTAAAAGTTCGGCTTCACATTGGAGTAAGAAGTAAGAATATCTATTGATTTTTTTGAATATTGTGTCATCTTTTGTCTGTAGATTAATTAATTTTATTAAAAATGGGCATTTACTGTTTAAAATGAGTCTCAACATTAAATATTTGCCTAATTAGATATTTTTTCTTAATAAACAGCTTTTTTTATTAAGAACATTCAGAAATATGAAATTGTTCTCGAAATTCACTAAATTAACGGTAAATAACCATATCTATGCCAAATTAGACACTTTTCCCTTAGATTCAGGATTTTTATTTGACAAGCTGCAAGTAATATAGGATTTGGAACTAATTTTGCCAAAATAAAAAGCTTGCTCTTTTTGAATTTGGCGCCATTTTAGATTAAGTGAAAGAATTTTGCAAAATAATAAAAAGCAAAGAAAAACGTATAACTATATATAATTATACCTTAAAAGTTGTTTTTAAATAATCATAATATTACTAAAAACAACTGAAATGTACGTACATATTAAAATTGACAATAAGAAAATTTAAATTTTATGGAACGAAATTTTTAAAAATGGTTTCCCATTTTTTGAAGAATTGTACTGATTCCAGGGAGAAGTTGACAAAATTATCTGGCAACACTGCCCAGTTGCCACTTTACTTCACAGATTCGCATTTAATTAGATTAGGATTTTGATAAATCATGTCGAAACTTTCCACTCAATGAAGTTCCAAGGAAGTGAATCGACTAACCTCAAAATCTCTAATTAGGCTGATCGATAGTTCATCTATGCCAGTGCAAAGTGTTAACCACACGAATTTTCGAATTTGACACGTGCGAACTGAAGCACACTGGAAAATTTTCGGCGCGCACTGACTGTGCCCTTCAATAATGCAATATATTTTCGAGAAAAAACGAGCTTTGCTACACCCAGGCCTGGTAAACTAGCTGCTTTTCCTTATTTTGGAACACCGTCAAACCCGGGGTTGGCGGGCCGGAGGAGGAAATTCGGGGCAAAATTCCAACAAGTTGCGCAAAACGCAATGCGCAAAGGCAACTTTGGGGGCGTGGTGTTCGCCCGGAAATGACCGATAATGCGATAATGAGCTTGCACTTCGCCCTTTTGATCTTCTTTTTCTTTTTTTGTATACCACTGATAAATAATAATTCAAAAAACTAGAATCGTTCACTCTGTCACTTAATTATTAATTTCAGAAAAAAAATAGTACTTTCACTGTTTTTAAACCACTTTCTTGAACTCGTAACTTTTTGTTTACTTCCTGATTTCTCCGATTATTGGTTAATAAACGATACTTATTTGAATCCCCTCCTGTATGCTTTACTTTACAGATTAACACTATTCGATTTTATAAGTATTTCATCGAAAAAAAGATTCTTCTCTTGCTTGTCACTCTTTCATATCGGGCCGCGAACCTAACCTAAACTGAGCTTCGTTGAAAGTCAGCGGAAAGAAACGCGTTGCACCTTGAAAGCAATTTTTTATACAAAATAGTTTCGAATATAGATTTCTACTTTTAGAGAGTGTTCATGATTAAAAAAGTAAATGAAAAGTGTTCTTTTGATTGTTACCCGCAATTTTTTTCGTGTAACTTGTGGAAGATCTTATAGTTGATTCTAATTTATTAGAAACGACTAATTATGTTTAATATGTTAAAGTAGGCAAAATCAAAATTTGACCTTGTTGACGTGGATTTCATTAACGTGAAATATTTTTAGCAAAAAAGAACTGTCATCGTTATTATTGTGGTTATTATCTATATATTATGGTAAGGGGTTCAAATTAATATGACCACTTTAACCTCGACTTTAATAATAACTTTAAGTTACATTTTTCTAATCTTTATGTAACTAAAGATCGTAATGAAAACTAATACTAAAGTTCAAATTCAAATTCCATTGTCATTAACAGGTAGAAAAATACTTTTTCAAAATGTAAAATGCTTCTAACCTCAAATGATGTTTTCAGGATGTATCTGCTTTTTCCGAAGAAAGTTTCGATGTCAAAAACTGGATTAATAAAACTTTCGAATCTACGGAAGCACAAGAAAATAAAGAGGTAAATTATCACTTTTTGGTTGATTAATATAAATGGACATTAACTTTTTAACTTTATAAATATATTAATTTTGAAATAAACGACGCATTTACACAACAAAGGCTGCACACGTCCATTTGCATTATTAAATTGAAAAATGCTGCTCAATTGCTCAATTACATCCCGCGCCTTTTCACTCAATATTTTTCCCATAGTCAAGATGACAACTTAATTTTTCAATTGAAATTTTCGAAATATCTATTAAATGTTTATATTCATTGAGAGATTGAAAAGCCGGCTTTGAGAAATTGTTTTTTGGTTTTAAATATAAACTGAATTATGTTCACAGACTTTTGTCTCATCAATGGTCATGAAACTGCAATTATACGTACAGCAAGTAAATGGAGCCCTCGAGGAAACAAGTCAATCAGTTTTATCCAGCTTGCCAAGAGTTCTTAGAGATACTCAGCTTCTGCAACAAGAAGCATTATCTTTGCAGGATAAAATGGTAGTTGTGAAACAGGAAATCGCAAATGTGTGTATAATTAAAGATTAAATTAAACACATGATATAAAAATAACTGTATACTACATCAATTATTTTTTTAAGGTGGAGAAAGACACAGCTTCCTCGATTGCAGTTTTGGAAAGAATCGACAGGATCAAGACAGATTTACAAACTGCTAAGCAGGGACTACACGAGGCAGATAATTGGACAGTATTAGCAAATGATGTAGAAGAAGTAAGTAGTTTATTTTAATAAATAATTCTGATTCTACTTGATGATTCTGTTCTAATTGCTTTTTTTATCATTTTAGATATTCGAATCTGGTGATATTGAAAACATTGCTAGCAAGTTGTTCAGTATGCAAAAGTCGTTATCGATGTTAGCAAATGTAGTTGATTATGAGGATAAAAAATTACAATTAGAGGGTTTAAAGAATAGACTAGAGGCCATGGCTAGTCCACGTTTAGTTCAAGCTTTCACTGCTACAAATGCAGGTAACATTTTATATCAAATAATTTTAAGTCCTTTTTAGTTTTAGGACATTTTAAAGTCGACCTTTTGTTTTTAGAACAATCGAAGGTTTATGTCAATATTTTCAACAAAATGGATCGCTTGCCACAATTGCTAAAGTATTATCACAATTGTCTAAAAGCTTCATTGAGTCAGGAATGGAGACGGACAATAGAGCTAGCTCAAGATGAAAATATTACGTACTGGCTTCATACGTTTTATGACAAATTATTGTCTGTATGGCAAAGTCAGGTATTATTTCTCTTAATTATCTTCCAAAAGCCATTCTTTAAATACCTATGAATTTCGATAACTTTATTTATTTAAATCTATTTTCAGGTAAAATGGTGCACTCAGGTTTTCCAAAATTTCTCGGTAGAAACTCTAGTTGAAATTTACACTGACTTGTTACGTAGCTTGGATCCAGGTGTTTTAGAGTGCATCGAAGCAGCTTTGAAACAACACACAAATGCAATGCAGTTAAATTTATTAATGGAGCTTAAACAAATCACGCGGCATTTTAGTGTGAATTTGTACGGAGCAATAGAAACCTCTCAGAATAAAGTACCAGAGCAGAAACTTTTGCAGCTGGCGCAATCGATCTATCTTCCCTACGTTCCCTACATCATGAAATACAGTATTTACGAAACTGCTCAGTTGGGGCAACAACTGAATTCCTTGGATTGTCTACATGATGATTTAAGTGAAACAATCAATTTCCTGTCTCTCAGCATTTCCAGAGTTTTGGATTATGCGAGTGAGGCGAACAAGAGATGTAAGCTTTTCACTGAAGGCTGTGGATATCCTGGTTTACTCAAGGCATTAAACGTAGGTTAAATTTTTATCATTTTTTATAACTACTAAAATAAGCAACTTTATAAATATAATTTTTACAGACATACTTTAATAATTATGTTGAAAAATACAAGACGGGCATTCGCATGTTGGAGAAACGAAAAGTTAAGCACGAAGATTGGAATTTATTCCAAATGTGTTTAACTCTGATGCAAACCATAGGAGAATTTTTAGGAAATGTTGAAAATTTTGAAAAAACATTGGCCATAGATATAATTGAGATAAGCAATAAGCTTCAAAGTACAAATGGAAATGTCTTCAGTCAATATAAAATACTACTGTTGACAGCAGCGGGTCGAACTGAATTACAAAATCTTGTCTCAAGTGTCCAAAACGGTAAAAAGGCCCTTCGTTTATCCTTCCTAATTGTGCATTAATATTAAACTTATGTAATAACTACAATTTTAATAAATGTTTCAGAGGATAAAACTGTGCTTGACTTTACAATAAAGTCTATTCATAAATTGTGTGCTGACTTGCATCGAACGACTTACGAGGTCATTTTTTCACCAATTTTCACGCAATTATTGCTTGTTCAAAAAGCACCAGCCTGGTCTTCGACTGAGAATAAAAGTGCAAGCATCACTTCAGATTTGCCTGATTATAGCTTTGCACCACAAGAATACATCACACAAATTGGACAATATTTGATGACATTGCCTCAGCACTTGGAACCATTTTTATTGAGAGATAATCCAAGTTTAACGCATGCTTTAAAGGCAGCCGATCCTCAGTACAATCAAGGATCTACAGAATCTGGCTTTGCTGATATTTTGTTGGGAATCGTTGCAAAAGAAACTTGTCAAATGTTTCAAGATCAGACTTTGGGTATTTGTGAATTGAATATCGCAGCATGTAAGCAACTTGCAACAGATATTGGTACGTTCGCATCAGTGTTAGTAATATAAAAAAAAACCTTAGAAGATTCTTTTAATAATTATTTAGTCAAAATTAATTGCGATTTCTTATTTATTTTGCAGATTATCTTGGCAATGTATTAGAAGAGCTGGGCCTTTCTCTAACAGAAAATTTGCAACAAATGGCTCAATTATTGAGATTATCACCCGAAGATTATCAAACTGGAACTTCCGGTTGCAACGCTCGAGTTGTGGCTGCTGTTCGTCAAATGCGAAATATCACGTCCTCAGGTTAATATCATTCCATATTTTCCAATTAATTATGTAAATATATAGCTTGATTGTTTGTACAGAATAAATAGGATTTAAAGCTTCTAATGTCAATTTATTTTAATTTGCCATTACATTTCTTATTTTGTTTAACGAAACTGTCTGTAGAATAATTTACAGTCTTATAACAAAAAAACATATAATTATAAACGACATTAACGTAAATAAAATTCACTATCTTACGCACCGATACAAAATTCTTAAAAACTTTGATTTAGTAAGCTTTAAAGTCGCTAACTACTTAGTAAATTAATTTTAGAAAAGTTGCACGTTAATATTTTACACACAATATAGATTACTTATTAAAACTGATTTACAAGATATAATTCCGAAGGTTACAAACAAAAGATTAATAAAAAAATAACACAATTAGTAATCAGCTAGTTGAATTTTAGTTATTTGTATATATTTTATAGCTGAAGGTTAAATAATATTTAATCTAACAATATTTTCCATGCTTAAAGAATGGACTTCAGTTCACATAATTTCTGTGAATATCTAAGCATTTCTAAATGCAATATATTCTTTACTGACTAGCAGTGTTATATTACATTCTTATACTCGTATAAGAACTAACTCACTGTATATTAATTTTGATTCTCACCATAATGTTTACTCACTTAAATTACTTTGTAATGTAAATTTTTAAAACAATTTCATCAGTTACAAGTTTACTTTTCTTATTTACATTATTATATCTCTCACTTTTTTGACACACTCAAAGAAAGCTGATTTTTGAAAACTAATTATACATGATATAGATCAGTCATTTAAGTAATATGTTTAAACTTCATAAGTTAACTGTTTATGATTTCTAGTTAGATTTTACGAGTTTAATATTTCTTCAAACACCTTATTCTTTGCATCAATAACAAGTCTGAAAAAAGATTAATTTATTCAATATGCTGGAAAAATTTATAATCACGTTTAAAAAAACCTACCTGTCGCAGACAGACGTGGGAGAATCTTTTCCATTAGATTCTTTAGTTTTTCCTTTTGCTGAAGAAACAATATTTTTTATCCTTTTCATCCTTTTTTTCACACTTGTTTTGTTTCTTGATTTAACAAGTCTTTGTATAATCAATAACGATGACAAAAGATCAACCTGATACATGAGATTTCATTTTTTATTGTTTTTTTTTATCTTTTCCATTTAAGTAAATTTATTAAAATTTTAGAAAATTAGTGTACATACCGAGTTGTATTTTGAAATAGCTTTATTTAAGACCTCAATGCACAAGTCCTGAAATCCTTTGCCCCGCAAAATGATTTTAATTATTTCCTCTGAAATAAAAGGAAACTCTAGATGAAATAGATCCACTGAAGTGATCTGTTTGATACTCAGGAGCTTTTCAAAGTTTTTGCTAACACAAAATACAGCCGTGTTAAAAACCATTGTCATGTATCCCAAACGGAGAAGATCTCGATTCAAGGGATGGTTCATAATAAGAAATAAATTCTTGATGAAATCCTCAAGTGATTTCAAGTTCTGAAACAATAAAAAAGCCACAATTATAAGAAAATAGTGATTAGTATTTAAAATTAGAAACTTACATTCGTATACTTCTTCAGTAACTCTACAGGATATTTGGTCAAAGTGACCATCACAGCCGCAAAAAGAGAAGGAACCACCTTTATTAATTCGGTTTCCTCGTTACTATAGATATCAGTACTAAATTGCATTAATCTTAATACAGTGACTAGAGCATCATTTACAAAGACAATTCCACACTTTGCCATCAAGGATTTACAGTATAAAATTATGATTTCACAGCACAGTTTAGGATTTGCTTTGAATTGAGTTATCATTGCATTGCTGGTCTCAAAAACACATTTTAATATACTTATAGAAAATTCATCAGTCTCGAAATCATTTATTCCAGATGCTCGAAGAACAACTTCACTGAAATAATTATTATATATTAATATATAAATTAGAATTTCAGAACCTTAAGCGATTAAATATTAAAATATTTACTCTTGAGCCCATGTTACGATCCTTGAGAAATGCCTTGACGCACTGAATTTGTCAGAATGATGTAGAATTGGTATCAGCGATATGTACTGTTTAAATAAGATTTTCAAAACATCTTCAGGCAAAACGTAACTGTTCTCGTTATTATTTATATATCTGTTTTCTATAAGCGTTTTAGAAAAACTAAGATCTTCCCAAAACTCGATCATATTTTCGTGGTATTCATCTATGATGAAGGAATGGAATTCGTTTTGAAGAAAAAGTTGCAATATTCTAACACCTAGCTTAAACATTCTAATTTGCCTCTCAGTTTCAGATTTATTATTTGTTGTTTCAAATTCCTTAACAGGTGTCTGAAAAATTAAATAAGAATTTACTAAATTTGTTTTTAAACTCGATTGTTTAATTATTGTTTAGTATAAAGGTTTATTTACCAAATTATGCTGTAAATTCTTGTCGATTTTTAACAAAGACAGTAATAACTTAAGTACACTCTCAAGTTTATTCCACTTAATAAGTAAATGAAGGATCGACAATATCGTACCGTCAGATATACTTGGATCAAATAATGTTCTCATGCACTCTTCAAAGAGCTCTTCATAATTCTCAACTAACTTTTCGGGTATTAAAGAAAGGAAAAATACGGCAGTTTCCTTTATTTGTTCATCCTAAAATTTGGGGTGATATCTATTTAGCGACTTTGGAGAAAAAACAAAGTGCAAAGTAAAATTTTTTTAAATCATACCTCGATCTTTTCTAATATATGGCGCATTTTCTCAGCGATTTTTGTGTTCAGCTCTTTCATTTCATTCCTGAATTTATCTTTTAAGAATTCTTCGCTGTTTACAGCGTAAAGAAGTGCACTCACATCGATGAGAATTTGAATAGTTGATAATTCATTAAAACTATGTTTCATCAGAAGATGATTTGATCTTTCTAAAAGAAAATTTTACAATAAAGTCTCAAAAAATATTATAAAAGAATCTGAATTACAAAATATCAATTTATCATCATATTTACCATGTGTATCTGTTTCATTCTGCTCGCTCGGTTTGTGCCTTTTAACTCGAGCATCCTGGCTAATTTCCTTTTCAGATAATAATTCTACTTTTGGTGTTATTGCAGACAAAATCGCATTTATGAGTTTAAAAGCATTGTCTTTAGAAATTATTTCTTTCGAATGTAAAAAGAATTTTCTTAGCACATTTATATTTAGTTGGCCGGTATCAATAATCTCAAGAACAGTACTCTCTACATTTTTTGTGAAAGAAAACCTAGTCCACAACAATTTATGAAATAAATCAACTGTTTTCTTATGAGTAGTCACCTAAAAATATTCAAAGAATATTATTTTTAAGTACTATTTGTAACCATTGTATCCAATTTAGTTTAGCTAACTTACGTCTAGGCATTCGACAATACAGTTTAATGGCACGATATCCCAAATCTGGATTTTTGATCTGTTATCAATTTGCAGAAAGAGTTCCAACACTTCTACTTGAACATCCACATTTGTATCGTATATGCTATCAGCAAAATTTGGTAGAATGCCTTTCAACTTTCCATCACTTCGTGGATTATTCAAAAGCCTTTTTAAACCTTGGAAAACGCTTTTCCTAATTTCTGGACAGCTTGAACTTTTTGTGTGTTCCAAGGCAATGTTTAACCATTCATCTATTAAAACGGACGGTATACTAATCCAAAACTTTTCTAAGATGTGAAACATCCCCTGAAGTCATCGAAAATTATTTATTATTTATAAAAATTTCATAATTCGGATTACTATTAAAGTTTTCAAGAAGATGTTATACCTTAAAAGCGATGGTACAGACTTTCTCGCTTGAGTCTTTTAAAAGACTAGTTATTGCACTGTGTTGTTTTTTTAAATACGATTTCTTCCTTAAACTATTGTCTGTTCTCAAAGTCTCATTAGATACGATCATTGGATAAGCTAAGAAAAGAACGTCTGCCGCATTGCACCTAACATAGCACCCAGGAGCCTAAACAAATTAGTTTCGATTGGGAAAATAGTGAATTCAAATTATTTTTAGGGAACAGACTGATACATTGGTTTTCAATTTTTTAATTACCTCTAGACACCTCCATAATAACTCTATATATTGATCACAGATCATTCGCTTGACGGCGTTGTTCTTTTGACTATGGAAGAACTGGAGCAATGTTAACAAGTTTTCGCCAAGTTTTCCTCGCCCATTAATATCCCTTTGAGCACGCAAACAATGAAAAATCAAATTTTTCAAACATTCCTCAACTGTTTCTCTATTCTCTGTTGTACTTTGCCATGCGTTTGTGAGAATATCAGAATAAGCCTTGATGCAAATATTATCTGCAGTTTGCAGTGATACTCTAATGTTATTATAAATCCCCTATAGATAAATGATTTAAGTAGAATTAAATAGCATATTTATACATAACACAAATTATGTTTATGGCTAATTGCATACCATTATCCAATCATCTCCAAGTGAGAATAAATAAATCAATAATTCTCTTCCTTCTACGATTGCTAGAAGTGTTTTTTCTCGTACAAGTTTCATAATATTTTTAATATCTTTGAAAGATTTTAACAAGGGAATTGCACATTTGATATCGTTCAGTCTCTTTACATGTTGCTAGAAATAATTTGATCATCATTCCTACCTAGATCATTACTTTGAGTTTATTATTAATCTTAAAATCTTGAATAAAATTAAATTAATTTACCAACGATGTTTTTGCACACACGGTTAAGTGACTCAATGCGTTAATTATTATAATTTCTCCAGAAGGGAAATTTAACTTCCAACACTCTTCCAGAAGAGTGGACATATTATCTTTTACCTTAAAATGTTTAAAATCCATTAAGTCATTTCCCAGAATTGGGTAGAGAAATTGAAGAATAAGCGAAGAATTAAATGAAAGAAACTAGAAATTATTGAAAGTTTTGCAAACCTCTTGCTCATTTATTTCAGGAAGTGCCGAGTGCAAAAGAATAAGAATATCTAGTAACACGTCAGGAATATCATCGAATTTTAATGTTTGAAATGCAATTTTAACAATAGAATTGTAAATAACTGAACTGGAGTTATGTTCCTGGAAATAAGAGATTTTTTAAAATACTCCATTGAAGAGAAAAATACGAAAAATAAGATAATTTTTCAAATATTGAACCATTGACCTTACAGTCGTTTCAGTTGACTTTGCTTGAAGTTTTGATAAGTTCTGAACTTCATTTAACAAATTTTTTATGGTATTCCATAGTTCGTTAAGCTCTGTACTAGATAATATACAGATGTTATTATCGTTTTCTTCCTAAAGACATTAACAATAGCAAAAATTATGTTTTAAATTTATAATTGATTTATAGAGTATAGTATAGTTTAATAAACAGTATAGTTATGGAAATAAAATTGTAAACGTTTTACCAGTTTTTTGCATATATTATGAATTTTCGGATATTCATTTTTGAGAATTTTTAGCAGTCTTGTTTCCAGCGTTTCTCTTTTATTATGCATATTTACAGATTTTCAATTACCGATTTTCAGTAATTACAATCATTGTTTAGCATTAATCTGTAAAATATAGAATTTCATTCTTATTACATACAATTTACAAAGGTATATACTAACTTAAAAGTTAAAATATAATAAAATTACTATCAGAAGTTAAATTTTTTTTAATAATTCGCCTGAGTTTTAAAATATTTTCCAAAAGAATGATCTTCTTTTCAACTTTCAAGGAAAAATTTGAACAATTACACTTTTTTGGGGAAATAACTACATCATAACATATATTATACCGCCATTTTTTTCGAGGTTATGTGTAGCAACAATCTGTGATAAATTATTAGGATTGCGATGATCGCGATGATAACTTGAAATTAAGTACGACATTTTTCTGTATTGTAGAGTTCAATTACACAATAAACATCATTTTAAACTATTTAGAAGCGCGATAAACAAGTGAATGCGATTATTTTTCATGGGATTTGCGTTCTACACACAAATCGCGAGCAAAACAAGTTTTAATATTTACCGATGTCATTTTGTGACTTGCTCCATGTGATGTAACGTAAATGATAATTTACGCTTTTTAAATAGCAACCACTTTGTTCTTCCTTTACGGGTTCATACACAAAATCAAAATTCGAAGAATTTTTAATATGTATTGTATGTAAGAATCTTTATTTACCGGCGGGTTTGGTAGCCATATTGAATCCACATAAAAAATAACAACAAAATTCCTTTCGTGCTTAGAGTAAATAATTTTGAGAACTTTTTAAATTTTGAATAGTTCTATCTTCAGTTTTGACTTTAAATTTTTCGAGTCTTTTAAAATTATAGTTTTAAATTTCGAAAAAAGAAAAGAAAAACTAAAACGCTAATGTTTGAAAATTGGCACCACTGCGTAGCTTTTGCGCATGCGTGAACAATTGTTCCATTCCAGCTTCCAGCAGGTCGTAAAGTTCTTAAATTCTCGAGAACTTAAATCCAGGTTATATGACCGAGAATATGACAGAATTTATGAGAATTTAAGAGAATTTATGATTTTTAGAAAAATTGTTATTGTTTACATTATTTACATGATTACATTTTAGTCATTTATTAGCTAATAGGTATATTTAGGAATGTAAAATATGCAAAACAACAGCTTACTAATTAACTAAAGCCACAAAATTCATCTTATAATAAACGTCATTTTATAGGTTATGTTAGACACTAACATAACCTATGCTCTGCATACATTTGTGACAGTTTTTTTATTTACAACTTGTATAAAGCTCATTAAGGAGTAATAGAAGTACAAAAAACATTTTATTACTCTTTATCGGTTAATTAATCAATAATTATCTCCCTTGTCATAAAAATCTCTAAAATCATAAGTTCTCATAAATTCTTAGAGAATTTAAGTCTCGGTTATATTCTCATTCTCGTTACCGTTCTCGAAGTAATATAACCGACTAAGAGCAGGCTGCAGAAGCAGGTGAACACGGAAAACGTGAACCATGTACGTTGTGTCGGTCAGTCACATTGCTGTGCATTGTGTGCTTCGATAATTTATCTTGGTTTTTTGAGAAGTAAGTATTCGGTGAATTGTGATTGTTCGCTGTTCAGCTTTTAACAAGTGCATCTGGACACGGTGTGTGAGTGTTGTGTATAAAAATAACGCATCCTCTTAACAATGTAAGTGTCGACTTTCATCTCATACAAGTGTAAGAGAAAGCGTATGTGTCGCCGCATTGTTCCTGAAAATCCCGATTATTGCTCTACTGTTGTTACATAAGGTAACAAACATTAATTACATCAACTTTTTTTCAGTGAATGTGATTTTTTCTTGGATTGTAACGATATTTTGGTCTGAAACACAGAAGTGTTATGTCCGTTCAACCAGCATGTCTCGTTGACCTCGCAAAATTCGTATATCATTTATAGTGCAATAATGTTGAGTCAAAATAGTATTTTTGCATGATTTTTTCATTTTTCAGAAGAGTATAAAGGGTTTGTTGATATTGTAAAGTATGTAAACTCTAGCAACTGTTGTTCTCGTTTAGTACGCGGAAACATAACCTACAATTTGCACATGTTCTAAAACCTCTAAGCAGTTTATGGCTTTTCCCGACATTTTAGAATGCTTGTTTTCGTTGTATTTCTGGTCAGAGAATCAGTTTTATAACTTAGAAAACAATATTTTTGATTGTCTGATTGTCAGCCTTAGAAACTTTGTAGCATTTTTGAAGGTGAATCAGTTGAATTGTTGTGCAGCAAGTAATTATGAAACCAAGGCAAGAGTAGGTTTCAAGAATTCAATTGTTGTGGAAAGGTCGCAGTCTTTAGAATGAATTTGTTTCATGTACGAATATCAATTATCAAGTATTATTGTTTAAGATACTTTAATATTAATATATAAAATTCTATTATTAAAGTGACGTTACTTTAAAGTGTTAAAGTAAAAAGTGTTGTTACTTTTGTTTCTTGTTTTGTTATATCTGATATATTTTCCTTTATTATTTGAAAATTTACTGAACCAGTTATCAATTTTTATCTTATTTGAGTTTCTTAAAAAAATTTATTTTTGAACTCCAAAATTAGGTAAATGATGTGTACCATGAAATGCTCCATTTCAAAACAAACAATTAGGTTTCGATTATTGTTTATTCCTGCGTTTTATCTCAAACTTTGATAAACCTGCGAAGCAGTGTGAAATGACAAACTCTGAATGATTAGTAATCTAAAACACGAAATTAGAAACTTTTTTGTATGAACGCTTGATGTTTCAAATGACCATTCCTTATATAATCCATGAAGCTATTTGCTCGAAAGGTTACATTGTACTTAAATCTTAAGCCGAACAACTCAGGTATGGAGTCGGACAATAGTTTCACTTGAACTGTCATAACCATAATTTTGAAGTTGTAGTGTCTACCTGGTTTCCTTCCAAGTTTCTAGTAAATAGATTGACACCATATTTACGCCTAGCTGACTTGGCCTGTCTTGGCTTGCCTATTACTGCCGAAATAATTTACTACTCTTGCCAAACCCACGACATAACTGAAATTTTAAAGATTCAAACGAACGAAATTTCTGTTCTATTATAATTTTTCTTTAAATACTGCATGCGACTTATCTTAACTTATAAAAATCCAAATGGATATTGTTAATTTGAATGTTCAGAATTAAAAGTGAATCGACATAGGTAATATTGCGAATGCATTTTTCAGTCATGTGTAAATTAGGTTTATTAGTTTACAATGCCTTTTAATTTTAGACGTTGTTTCTTATTCACATTTATAAAACAGTTCAAATTTCACAAATACTTCATTTATTCATGTTTTAGATTTAAACAGCTACTGATATAAAATCCAAAATGGAGACTGGATTTTTAAATTTTCATGATGAACAGCATTTCTCTGATTTCTCCATGTTGGTGGATGAGGTAAGGCTTTTAAACGTTTTAAACTGGATTTTTATGAAAATTGTAAAAATTTATTCTTCATCTCTAAATGTCGTAGAAAATTGTGACCAATTGTTCTTCTTCAAAAATAATCAGAGTGTCGAATTGACCCCGAGACCGAGATATGAAGGGAATATATTTTAAAAAACCTAAAATTTAGTTATGACATTTTGCAATTTTGCAATTGGGAATTTGAAATCGTTCGTTAAGTCGCCATCCTGATAATTCACACTGGTATTGAAGGAATAATGATTAAAACATATTTTCATTGTGCAAGAGTGTGATTTTATTTTTTACTGTTTTTTTTTTATTCTTTTAAAGAACATAATTTTTGTTTCCCTTTATTTATTTTGAACTATTTAAATTTATTTCCTTATCCAAGTTTTATTTAATTTTTTACTCTAATGTTTTCGTACCGATTTGGTAGTCCAATCTGTTCTTACAGAATGATTTATTGAATCCGTCGTCAAGTTCATTAAAAGTGGATGGTGGTTTTGACTACATGGAACACCCACTGGATGCAAGTGGATTATGGGGCACAGAACAAGAGTATGTCAATTATTATTTTTAATTGAAGAATGTAATTTAACTTGAAAAATTTTTGACGTCAGATTTACAACTAAATATTTGTTTTTGCAGACTTAATGGTGATATGGCAGTATTACCGGTTTCAGGAGTTTCCTCTGTGTTTCCAAAAATGGAGAACATTAATGAGGATTTCGCCAAAGTTCTTACAGATTGGCAAGATCACATAGGTTTTCTAGAGGTCGGGTAGATGGTCTATCAAACTGAAGTAAATATTTGTCTGTATACACAGTTTTTCAGAATGAAACGTTTTATGCTCTAGGCTTGTGAAATGGAAGATGATTTGAGCGTTTTAACCATGCATCCGCCATCAAACTGTAGAGAACTTCCAGAAAATATATTTGAAGACGATTCGACGGAGCAATTGAATCCACACACAACACCTGAGAAAAAGAAAATTGGTATGCATAAAAAGAAATATAAAATGTATTGCAGGTTTCAAACTATTTTACTTTTCCGCAATTGATTACTTTTTTGATACGAAGCTGGTTTTATTATTACTTTCTTTATGATAATGGTGTTTCTATAGAAGCTAAATTTTTAATATAATAATTTTAGGTGAAAAAAGTCCGAAAAAGTCACCGGACAAAATAAATTACTCTTTAATAAATCAAAGCGAAACTGCAGTCAACACGACTGTAAAGAAGGAGAAACACAACAAGGATATCAAAGACAGCAAAATGCAACACGAAAATTTAAGTAAGAAGTGCATCAAAGTTGAAGTCAAGAAGGAGATCAACTACGTTGAAAATTTGGTTGACGAAAATTTGTTTTCCGATTCTTTTGAATCAGAACTTACAGCTGGTAATTATATTTTTATTTAATATTCATTTAAAAAGTATTTTTATATCAATCTGAATCGTTATTTATTATTTATTTGATACACTTTGTTTAGTACTGGAGGCTGGAGACGTCACTAGTCTACTGGAACAATTCGAGGCTTCCGAGGTAGCCTCTGATTTATCAAACCAAGAATCCGCATCGCAAAATGAAGAACTTGTGCAGAGTCAGGAGCAAGAACAGAGCCAAGAGGATGTAAAACCCCCGAAGCAGACAATACCAAAAGTTAAAGAAGAAATACCACAACCTTCGACGAAAATTCGAAAAAATACAAAGAAACCATCCCAAGCAAATCAAACCCTTCTAATGAAACCGATAAAAACCGAAGAATCGAAGTTTCACCAGGACATACAAAATTCCTTACCCAAAGAAGTGATTGACAGGATAAAGGTAATTGTGGAAATACATTAAAATTTCATTATATGTTCTAATAAAATGGCAAATCTTCATGGAAATTCTATGCTATGTAGGCTTCAGGGCATAAGAAAACAATACCAATCATACCAGCATTGCCGGACAAGAAAGCACCCACCCGTTTCAAGGGAACCAGGATGCAAGATGCAGGGGCAACACTCTCTCGAAACAAGCTCTTGAAAATAGTAAGTCACGTTTATTAAATAGAATTTTCTTTACGCATCAAACTTTGGAAAGAAAACTATACATTTTTAGAGACCAGGAAAAAACCGAGATTTTTTTTAGCATTTCAAGTAATGTTTCAGTTTTTCTTCATGTATTTTTATTTATGCAGGTTGCGAACAACGGAAGGATGGAGGGTTCTGTTCAGTTAGACCACGATTATTGCAGTAATGGTAACTCATCCAATCCAAAAAGCAACAAAGAATCCAAAAGCAAAACAAACAAAAAATCCACAACGTTGACTAAAGTTACTAAAAAGGTTGTAATAGAGGAGTCTTCTGGACCTACTCAACGCGATAAATTGAATAAAGATGCATGGGTAGATAATAACTCGAGAAAAGACAGTGGTTTGGAATCTGGAGATGTCAGCGATTCAAGTGAAGATCCCACCTCTGTTAATTTACCAAAAGTGAAAGGATTGCTTACTGAAAATATGAAATCAAAAGAATGTTCTGTAAAGGACTTAAGACAGAATTTTGAAAGCAAACCTGCGATTAAAATAAACCCGTCTGTACCTTTGAATAAACCACTTCCAGAGATGAAGATTCGGTCTGCTTTAGCTACGAGTATTCTTCAACTGCGAAAGGGAGTTTTAACAAAAACGAAATCAATTGAAGGTACTCAAAAAATGGTTTCTGTGCTCAAGAAACCTCCACTAGCACCGCAGCCTCCTCTCATATCTATTAATTCGAACGAAAGCATTGTTACTACTACTAACAGCGCAAATAACGAAGTTCAGAATATAATTATTCAGAATACAAACTTTGACTCTCAGGAGGATTTGAAGAAACCGCCGCGAAAGAAGCTAAACTTGGCAGAATATAGGAGCAGGAGAGAACTAAATCGAAGTGATAATAGCAGAACTAGTAGTCCTATACAGCCAATGACTTTAATTTACATACATCATGCGTCCACAACTACTAATCCAATTCAAGGAGATCTGGGAAGTCCTATCTGGTCAGAGAGAGAAATTGTTTCAGTTTTGAAACCGAAGTTTAATGTTGAAGACGAGAAAGTCCAGTCGAAGCCAGAGATGCGAGAAATTTCGACACAGACGATTGAAACTGTTTTCAGTCAATTCTCAAGATCAACAGAATTGGGCAGTTCTTTGGTGATCAAAAATCCAGTTGAGAGTAAACGTCCTGTTGAGAGCAAACGACTAATTGAGAGCAAACGATCTCCTGAGAACAAATTATCTATTTTGAATAAACGACCAGCAGATAGTAAACAGTTAGTTGAGAGTAAAAAATTAGCTAAGATTAAACAATTAGCTGTAAATAAACAACTAGCTGAGATTAAAAAAGTAGACGAGTGCAAACAACCAGTTGAGAATAAACAAATTGAAATTACGAGCAAGCGTCCAATTGATTCTAAAAATTCAATTGAAAGTCAGAATTTAACACCGATTAATCGTTCATCTGTAGTTAGTGAAGATAATGAAGTATCTATAATTGGGAGTAGCTCATCTCCAAAAATTAGGGACAATGAATTTATAAGGTGAGTTTTGCTGGCATAATATATTTGGACTCACAATTTGATCCCATTTAACCTTTTTCAGTTACCAAAAATGTCTTGCATATTTTTTTCTGTATTAGAATTTACGAGGATTAGGTTTATTTTATTTTAATAAATGACGTATTAATAATTATTTTATTTACCAATTTCAGAGTTAATAGAGAAAATAGAAGACAGAGAAACTATAAGCGAAGAAGAGAATCATCCGAGTCAAGTCGTTCTAGATCACGAAGTAGGAGTCGTAGTAGAAGTAGGAGTAGAAGCAGAAGTAGAATTAGGAACAGAAATAGAAATAGAAATAGAACCAGGAGTAGGAGTAGGAGCCGATCACACAGGAGGACTCCAGAACGTCGCAGAAGAATCAGCCATCGTCGCAGTTCCGTAAGCTCCAGTAGCAGCTGGTCATCCCGCTCGTACGCGAAGTCTTCTTCCAGTTTCAGAACGAGATCTCGATCCCGTTCAAGGTCTTCCAGATCTTCTCGATCCAAGTCACGATCGAGATCAAGGCTTAGGTCTAGATCATCCTCTAGATTCTCCAGTTGCTCGAGGTATGAAAAATTTGTTCAAAATATATTTAGAATGTCATTATAAATTCAGTAAATTCATGCTGGTTCAGATTACATTTTGACACTTTTAACTCAATACATTTTATATTTTATCATTCTTTATGCTATTTATTTATACCGGAAGATTCTATGTCAGTATTTGTTGTAACTAGCATGAAATTATTGTTAAAGAGATACTCGTCATCGTACACGATACAACTTTATGATTGCGATTTTAGAAAAAATGGCCAGAAAAAGCTTTCTATACAGTGTTATTAGTTAAAAGTTTTTGATGTCAGATTTATTTCAAGGGATTTAAGTTTCGGAGGTATCGCGTGATTATAGGTTGTCGTCTCGCTCCATTTTCGGAAGGAGTAGATGGTCAGATCGCCAAAGCCGGGAGAGACGCGAACGGAAGCGAAGTTATGATAGGAACAGACGTCGCTCCTCGAGGAGTAGTAATGACTACAGAGATTGGAGGAGGTAAACGATATGTTTACAGTCAGCAGACAATCAAAAGTCCACCTTACTGAACATCAGGGATCGTTACCAAAATGACACGAAATTTCTAATTCATAAATTAATCAAAATTTTATTCCTATAGTTTATTATTTTGTTTTTACATCAAGAACCATATAAAATTTCGTAATGATCCCTGTCGAGGGCTAAGTTCTTCGTCTCTGAACTTACATTTATTTTTATATTTATGTATGAATTCTGCTTCACGAAATGTTTTTTGATTTCTCAAGTATTATTTAAAAAATTTTATTTTATTCAGAGACGAAAATTACAGCCAAACATATGGAGATTGACCATGTTTACCATCCATTTGATTGTTACAGTGGGTTTAACAAATTCTTCTGATATTGTGTACATGATTAACAAGCGTTTTTTTTTTAGAAAATTATTGGGGCTTTGTATTGTTTTTTGTTTTAAACCACATTTTATTCTAGGTCTTCTTCGCGTTCGTACAGAAGACCCTACGATGGCTGGTACGACAAGGAAAAACAGAAGCAAGTCGAGGAACGAAGAGTAGTTTATGTTGGTAGACTCGAAGAAAGTATCACGAAAGCTGATTTGAGAAGAAGATTCGAAGTTTTTGGTCCGGTTGTTGATATAAGTGTTCATTTTCGAGAACACGGGTAAGTTCTTTCATTTTTTAATCCGAATCAACTCCTTGAAATTATGAAGTTGTAAGTCCTGGATTAATGATGAAAAATGTTTTATTATTTTTTCAGAGATAACTATGGATTTGTTACGTTCGCTTATAAAAGCGACGCATATAGGGCAGTCGAGCACGGTAACGATGATCCATCTCTGCCACGATATGATTTGTGTTTCGGGGGTCGCAGAGCATTCTGCAAAGTGAAATATGCTGATCTTGGTAAGCAAAAAGTAGTAATTTATCAAATTACAAATTATTTTCGAAGACTGATTATTTCACTTTAAGAAGTACAACATTCGATCACTTTTATGTTACAGATGGAATGGCAACTGGTTCTTTAAGTGGTGGTGGTGGAGGTAGCAGTAGGAGTTTAATGCAGCCCGTGGAAGAAAACACTTTCGATCTTTTATTAAAAGAAGCACAAGCGAAACTTCGGAAACGAAAGGTTTGACATTTGTATTGTCTATTAATTTTTAATATAATTTAGCAATTTGTATTGTTGATGTCATTAAGAATGAAAAATTTGAGAAGTTCTTAAATAGTAAAAAGAAAAAGAACAGAATCGCCGCTCGTAGGATAGCGTCAATCCTACATTAGACAGAGTAATGAAATATATTATCAAGGAGCAAATAACTATTCGCTTCAATACTTTGGTGCAAAACTCGTTGCAATGATGGTGTATCGATCATCTTTAGGTTGATTTTTGTAAATATGAAACGAGTTAAGCCGCATCATACTTTTTTGTCGGTACGCCTCATATTTATGTGCTTCATCTTCAACTTTACCTGTGCGATCCTTTCAGAAGCATGAGATACAAATATGCATTTTTTAAATCCATTAACTCATCCCATTGTGTCGCTTCTGCTCTTTTCACGTTTCACAATTTGCTGATTTTCTCAAGTCCTTTAATAGTGAAAAAATGGGAGGTTACCTCTATCTTTGCTCAAATAAAGTAAAATCGTTAAAAAAATGTACATGTAGGAAAGTTGACTTTTAATAGTTTGGTTACCATTCGAGAGTCTCAATTAATACTAAGGAACTAAATAATTTTGATCATTTTTGTTCATAACAGTCATACCATAGTGAATAATAAAGAACTTGATAGAATTATCTATTACTGCCATGAGTTCAATGCTACCATTTTTTAAATAGTCAGAGATAATTTGAGTACTTTCTAATGGATTATTTACTTTTAATGTAAATAGGCAACTATTCAATTCTACGTATTTTCGAGTTAGCATTTTCACAATGGAAAAATATCATATTTTTCCTAGAAACTTTAGTTAAAATAAAATCAAAAAAAGAGTAACCAGATTTTTCTTATGAATATTTCCGTATACTTTTAAAATACTTATCAATTATACAAAATGTCTGATTTTTGTAGTACTCTTGGTTATTTTAAAGTTTAATCGCTGACATTGTTTTGTGATGAAGGTGGTATAATTGCGAAATAATGCAATGAGCTTGATGAGACTGAGCGGAAAGGGAAATAGCGTCAAAGTAATTCAAACTTCTGATCCTTTCCTTTCATGCAACCAAAATAATGCTACATTTTTCCTACTCAAATAGAAATAAACGATTATTTCGTTTCGCCAAAAATAGTAAAACTGAAAGCTAAACTAACGTTTGCGAAAAAGCAAATAACAAGTTTAATATATCTCTTGATTTTTATGAACTTGTTATGCTTTGAATTACAGTAAAAAGTTTTGGAATCGTTTTTGAAATACATTCAGAGAAATAGGTGCGAGGAAAACAATTTAGGTATTGCAAATTTCCATAGACTGCATATTCACAATAGACTTGAATAAATTCAACTCTTTGTGATGTAACACGTTAATTGCCTAATTATGTTTTCTAAATTTACTGATTGAGGAACAGTTATATAGAATGGGACGATTATGAAGTAATGTAATTTTTTTTGAACGAAATCTATATGATTTATTCAATGATTATGACGTACTATATGGCAGTTAATGTGTTATCTGAGATTTATGTATAAGGTCGTGCAGTCCCGTTTATAAAAATATTTAAAAAAAACAGTCTGTCATTTAAGTATATTCATGAAAGCAAGACAACTGCTATTTGCAGAAATCCAGTATGGAATCGATTTTCTATATGAATTTAATTTTCAAAATGACTTTTAAGTAATTGTAATTTATCAGTTGCCTTGACTATAATTAACAATTGACCTAAATGTATGGATTGTCTTGCGTGTCTTCTTTTTTTATAACTATATTAATTATAATAACACCATTAAGCTTAGTACTTGAAGTAGAAGTTAACCCAGTAGGCAAATGATATTAAAAACGATTTTTGGAATGTTCCAAAAACGTTGCAGGAACATTCCTATGTCCTATGTTCAAAAGACGTTCGAAAAACCTCCTTAGAACGTTTTTAAGATATTAGAACGTTCCAAAAACGTTTATAACATCATGTGCCCACTGGAAAGTAGATTATCGGTGTTAATTATACAAAAATGTTGTTAAGAACTTAATAAATTAAAAAAAAGTCATGCTATATTATATTTTAGCAGTTTCTTTAGTTTTAAAATATAAGTAAATCTTTTCTTTCGCCGATAATCTACTGTAATATTTTTAAGGACATCTAGTATAAGCATCATATTATTAACTTTAATAAACAAATTGCATGATGTGAAAAAAACACAAGATAAAAGAAAACTTTCGTAAGGAACCAATCGATCAAAAAGATTGAATAAAATTGGGTAGATAAACATTGCCACAGTAAGGCGTGAAATAAAGCATATAATAGACGTGGATTTTTTAACACTGTGTTTTCGTCAATGAGGCAAGTTTATTTTTTAATATTTTTCAGTAGTTATATGGCTTTTAATAAATGTATCAAAACGATTTTAAAAATTAAATAGAAATCTTCTATTATATGCTTTTATTTCATGCTTCACTTTGTAACTTACAAGCACCGCAGAAAAATATATCTGATTTTGTTTGCCATGCCGCACTTTTTTCGCATATTTGTATTTTCAAACTGTGCGTCCAACATGATAATAAATTAATAAGATAAGTTCTTTGTTATAATATTCAGTTTATCAGAAAATCTCATACATTGCACTGTAATATAATTCTGATATGTGATATACAAACGACACTGCTTTAATCTTTATGTACGTAAGAAATAAGCTTCTTTACAGCAAGAATCAATTTTCTTTTCGAAAGACAAGTTTCAGATGACATATATGTAAATAAAATAGAATTAAGTCTTCTAAATATACCTATTCTGAAGCATGCTTTTCAAGAGAATTGTATTTCATATTACTGGAAGAACTGTGTATCAGAAGTCGAATACAAAATTCAAAAAGATAAAAAAGTTGATTTATTTAGAATATTTAGATTAATATTGCCTTTATCAAAAATAAGAACATAAACTATTTAACTTATTCTTGACGGAGAAACATTACTTTATAATTACGAATTTCCTTTTCATCCAGGGATTTTAATTTCAAAATTGTTTCATAATTCGGTGGAGTTTTTTCGGAAATGTGTACAGTTAAATCGGTTTCTCTGTTACGTAGTTCTACATCTAAATTCATAGGATGTATTAAATATTTAAACTGAGTCGGTTCAGTTTTCTGTTTTAAATTTAGATACTAACCAGAAATTGATAATTTATCTGGCATACGTAGAAATTTGATATTGTCTGAATTCGTCACATTATAAGTGATACAAGTCTCAAATAGATGCGAAATTTCCTTAGCCAATGAGTCATGATGATCACCCATGTGCCATTGAATTAGACGCACAGCGAAATTTGTTTCTAAAGAGAGGGAAACAAATTTAATTGGTTTACTTTGAGCCGATTTAAAATCTTTGATTATTTAATTTTATTATACCTAAAATTCGAGTCCAAAGAGACCATTCTTTTGAATGCATTGTTTTTTTTAACATTTGACTAATACATTTCCAAATTTGGGCATTTTGCGAAGGTATCATCATTTTAATATTCAAGGGGCATCCAATGTTTATTTCTATTGGAGGATTAGCACAAATGCAAGGTTCAACTTCCCAAATTATCGAAAGTCGTTCCAAAAGAGGTACTTTAGAGGTGGATTTTATCTGAAATTAAATGATTAAAATGAGTTAAAATACTTATACATAATTTAATTTTCACATAAGAATATAAAAATGTGTACCTTAATGATGAAGTCACTTTCTTCAGATTTAAATATTAGCCAGTAGTTTTGAGGGTTAAGAGTTAGACAGGCCAGAGTGATTGATAAATTTGCTTTGAATGCATTTTGAGATACAGATAATTGTTTCTGATTCAAAAATAATCTTCTGGGCACTTTTCTTTTATGAATGTCGGACCACTGTGATATTCTCAAAGTTGCTGATAATATATAATTTTATTAATTTAATATTCCTACATAAAAAAGGAATTTTTTATAATTTCCTAATGAAACATTTATATATAATTTTAAATTTACAAAAATCTTTTGGTTCTTCTTCTGAAATCCAGATGTCATAATTAATTTCCTTTTTATAGGGCACGTTTATTGATAAAATTGTATCAATCGGTTGATACATCCGACTAGTTACTGAATACTCATTGAAAATTAATAATTCACTCGTGTTGCCTTCAAGAACAAAAGTTTGGTTTGGTGCAAAATGCGGTCCAAATGCAGATCCAGAAACAAGCAAAAATGCTGAAAAATATAAAAGTAGAAAAATTTGTATAAAATCAATCCACAAAGGAAAGTAGAAACCTTTTGCCTCTGCAAATTTTCTTGCTTCAAATTTGATGCTTATTTTCTTATTTTGTCTTGGATTTAACTTCAGGACTTTTTGTGGTGATGCCAAAGAGAAAAATTCAAATTCGTTATCAAAGAGCTCTATAATGAAATTGACTGGATTGTCAGTTGGATTTGCGACAGTAATTGTTTTTGTTATTGATTTCGTTAGGGCACAACTAAATTCAATCTGAAAATATTTGTTTAGAGAAACATATTTTTTTTGAAATTTAAATATTTAAAAAGAGTTTAGTTTACTTTTGTTTTTGCCATGAAAGTCGGCAATACTGTGTACAAATGTGTAACCAGCATTAACATATGTACACAATTTGGACGAATGATTTGCGTCGGTTTAACAAGAAAACCAAGTCTAATTTTTTTCCAGGCAGTGACTATGCAAATAGCGTTATGTAATTCCTGTCAATATAAATATAAATAGAAGAGTGAATAAATAATTTCAGTTGAATATAATAAATAGATTTTTTTACTGAATAAAAAAAAATAAATAATAAAATTATCTAATGGATTTTACCTCTTCAGGTGTTTTAGGAAGAATATAAATGTTGTTGAAAAATTCTTTACTTAAAAATGGACAATACGTTTTAGTAAGAGCAATGAATATTAATCCATCTGTGAGGCAGATATCAAAATTTTCGATTAATTTCAATTTTAAGTGATCTCCGTTTTCATCTTTATTGTAAATATTCTCGAAGTGATATGCCATCCAGGCTAGAAGAATTCCTTCGCTTATGTGACGATTCTTGTGAATTTGAGCTTTTTTCGTAAATATTTCTTCTGACCGTTCATCTGTTGAACTCAAAATTACGTCGGACTTTTCTCTAAAACGCAAAGTTTTACCATTTTTTTGTTTAAACTTCCGTCTTAAAGGCAACATTTTATCATTTTGTTCTCTTATTGCTTTTTCCTCCATGCGATCGAGTTTGAAACATTTATACGTTTGTAAGATAAGATCGAGCCAGCATTGTTTGCTGCGAGATTCGAAAATTTGTTTTGGAATTGCGTCTTTCAATTTTTTGTCTGGATTCGGTAACTGAAAATAGTATTTTTTAAACAATCTTTATTTAAACTTTACTTTACGGATCAACGCTTGAAGAATTTACTTGATTCTTTTCGTATTCGAAGGTCGTTAAGTAATCATTGTAATTTAATAAAAACTTGGGAAATACGTGTGAAAGAAATGCACCTTCAGTGCACAAAAATTCTAACATTTGAGTGTACTTTTCAAGTAAGAGAGTAATTCGTTCAAAATTGTTTTCTGGGAGCGAATCACTAAAAAAATTTTGTAATTCATAGTTATATTAAATTACAGTATTAAATTATGATGTTAAAAATTATTGAACTTTCTTACGGTATTTGGATCTGGGATTTAAAATTTGAACCAATAAGAATCTCCAATACTGTAAAAAAAGATAGTTTAACAGCATCTGTTTTCTTTTTATCATTCTTCCCTTTAATTTTATAAATATCTGAAACTGCTGCTGTAATTCCATCTATGATTTCAGGATAAAAATTGAACTTTAGTACATCTGAGTAAAGCCATTCTTCAGCAGCTAATAATGTTTGTGTCATATGCAGTTCATAACTGCACCGACACCGATTTTTAGAATTGATTGGAAAATGAGGATACGACAAATCAAAAAATTCGGGTTTTGTCTCCTGAACTGAAATTTGAGTATCAAATTTTTTCTTTTTCTCGCTTAGTTGACTTTCCTACAGAAAATATTGCAATTTTAAAATTGTTTCAATTAAAAAGAGTTAAACTTAATATATTTTGTACCTTGGCATCCATTTCTTGAATAACATCCCATTTTTGAAATTGATAAGTATATGATGATAATAAGCAATTGTCAATATTGCCATAAATCGTAATTGACAAAGAGGAAGTATTTTCCTGATCAAAAAATTCTACTTTTGTAGAAAAAGATACAGGTTCAGGATTTTGTACTCGAATAGAAAATTCCATTTCTTCTCTAAGAACGTAAGAATATATCAAAGTAGTTAGAAATAATTAAATAGAAGTAATGTTATGATAATAGTATTAATTATTTCCCGATTAGAAGTAATTACTTTCGGTTTTTTGAAATTGAATTCCCATTCGGGAATTCGACTTGCAGTGTATCATTTGTGAAGAGACCAGTACTTCTTTCAGGATTACAAATTGTTGCCAACATTTTTGAATTAGTTTTGAAATTTTTAGTAATGAGGGTAAATGTTTGAACTTGTTCCTTATTTAAAGGCATTGGACTAAAATAAATTTCCTTAATTGCAGATTCTATGGTACTTCTAGGATTATTTCCTTCGAGTCTGAGCATGTTGTATAAATTACCATTGAGTTGTCCTCTTACAAAAATTGGGGCTTCAAGTTCAAAATGACCCCATGTCGTTGATTTAAAATTAATTATAAAAATTATTTCTTCTTTAGGCAATAAAGTAGAAACAATAGAAAGTGAAGTTATTGTTGGCTTAGGGCCACTGCTCCAAGAAATTTGGAATGGAGAATTTTCCTTATGAAAACTGTCTACTCGAATAATGAATGAAGATCCTTCTTCAGCATGATTGGTGATAATTAATTTTTCTTCAATCTGTGGATAAAATCGACTTCAATAATTAATTAACTATTATTAATTATTTGGTAATTTTTTGTATTATACCTTATTAATGGTAGTGTCAAATTTGAAAATGAGTTTATTGAAAGAAATATGATGATCAGCAACAGTACAATCAATATCAATTTTTTCTAATTTTAATGGTAATTTTGTTAAGGAAATTTCCGAAATTTTTGAATATTCATCTTCTTTTAGTTTTAGATACTCTGAAGGTTTCAATTTTTTAGGATCTTCGATATTGGATGGTCCAATCATTCCATTAATTAAGATTGGTAAATGAAATAAATAACTAGCTGGATCGATGGGAGTGAAGTGTAAATAAAATGTTTGAGTTGAAGATGGGTTGATAGTAACTTCATCTGCATCTATTAAAAAGTATTTCATAATAAATACTAAAAATAGTATAAAAGTAGAAATGATAAAAAAAATTAAATCTCTGACCTAGAAGTATGTCTTTTTTCTCAGGAAGGAATGAAATTGAAAATTCAGGATATTTATCCAAGAGAAATTGTAATTTTAATTTTGTCTCTCCTTCATTTTTCATAGATATCAAATGTGTTTGTTGTGAATCAGCACTAATTCTTCTCATTTCTATTCGATCAGGGATCATTTTTAAAATTGGGAAGTAGACTTGACCTGATACTTTCAGCATTAATTCAAGACTATTTTGTACGATAACTTTAATTATTGTTGTAAATTTTATACAAGCTTCAAAATTCACCATAATCTGAATATAAAATGGTATATTAATATCAATTTTTAAATTTTATTTGTAAAACTTTGAATATTTAATTTTACTTGAAGAATTTTGATTCCTCGAGGTGGAATAACACCATGATCAGGGTGAACCTTTATTCCAAGAAGTAGAGACTCTTGATCCACTTGAAAGGTTGAAGTTGAAAAATCGCTATTATGGAGGACAGCAATACCTTCTACTGGTATATTTAGAGGTATTTTACCAATATTAATATCGGATTCGATGAAAGCAACATTGGGGGTGGATATTGCCTTTTTTAACTTTAAATCAGTGTATCTTGTTTTACAATTCATCATAATTTCAGTTTCATTTGACTTGAAAGGATCGGGTTCGTAAGAGACGTAAATAAATATATTTCCGTAAGCTCTAATTGATCCAGACATAGGCTCCACCAAAAAGCTAGATTCTGTATCCATTTTCCAACTTTTTGGTAATAAAAGTCTTCCATTCAATTGTTTAAAGAAATTTAAGTAAAATTATAAAATACTCCTTCAATTTAAATTGTCTTACTTGAAAACTGTATCAGCATTGAGTTCATTTTTTATTTCGACATGAGTAAAGTTTGGTTGATAGGCTTCTTCCAAAAAATATTCCTTGCCAAATAAAACTTCCTCTGTGTCAAGTTTCAAATACTGATCAACAATTTCACCTGTTACTTTTAATTCGAAATAATGATTATCGTTGATAATGTAATTTAAACGACCATTGAAGATGCTTTCGTGTTTTGCATGAAATCCAACGATTTTCGCAACTTTAGTTTTTGACTTCAGAATTATCAGGTTACCATCAGAAAAAAATATATGTTGTGATGATGGACTAATCAAGCGAATCATCACTGAAAAATTGTTTTTATTCTCGAATTCAATTTTTTGGTAAGCTGTATTAAAATTTGCAATCTGAAAATGAGATGATTGCAATGAAAAATATTAGTATTATTTGATTATGTAGATAAAAATTAATTAAATTTACTTTTCCAAAATTCAAAATACTAGGCCAGGCTTTAATGTTGTATATCTGAAGAGGCGAAAGAGGCATTATGAGTGCCCGAGAAGTAGATTTTGATTCGAAAATCTCAATTTTCTGTGTCGCTTTAATTAACGAAAAATCGTTTTTCATTTTTGGCAACTTTATGCAATCCCCTATTTCATCTTTGTTAGTTTCAAATCCTGGATTAGAAAATATTAGTAATTTTTATTATTTATAAATTAATAACGTTTCAATGGCAATTCAAAGTACGTAATCGTACTCATGTGTTTTTTTTTCTGATGGACTTTGATGCGCGTAGGTATTTATCTGATAATGTGTATTTGTTTTTTACGTCGGCAAATACTGATATTTTTATTGTTTATCTATATTGTTTTTACAGGTGAGATTACGAGACTAAATTCTACCTCTAATCAATTTCAATTTTGGCTCCTTTTTTGACTTCATCATTATATTTTGGAAGCACTGAATCAAATGAGAAAATATTTTTCTTGACTTTTGTTTTAGAGAAGGATATGGGCTAAAAGTTTTAGCAAAAACGTCAAACTTTAATTTCAAAATTGGTTGTGCTGAAAAAAAAATATTTTGAAATAACTACTTTTTAATTAAGTAATATTTTTACACATACATTCCAGTTTTGCTTTGACTTCTATAAGAACTTCTAAGCTATTATTTGGTCTCAGAATTCCTTCTTTGGGAATGCATCGAGCACTTGGATTAGTTACAAAACAAAATGTGAGTGTTTCATGTAAACAGGGATTTGATATTAAAATAACTCGAGTAGTTTTTTCGCCAATTAATACATCTCCTAAATATAATGTATCGGGAACAAAGTTTAATCGTGCATTTTCAATTTCTCCATGAACACATAACGTTATTGAATCTGAATCAGGTTCCTCTAAAAGATTTGTGTTTGTTGAGTCACTCCCTCCTGCTACACTTTCTTCTGGCTCTAATTAATTATTAAAAATTACCGTGATCCGTTAAAATTACCGTAGTTTATTTATATTATCATTAAATTACTAACGTGAAGAATTGTGCATTGATTCTTCAGAAAATGAATTTTCAATGCCAGCGTCTCCTAAAATGAAGAGAATTTTAATAATGTAGTAAACTCAATTATTCTTCAACTAACACTTAAAATGTAACTATAGTTTAAAATTGTAATATGTACCTATGGAATCTATTTCTAAGACTTGAAGACGAAGAATTTTGAGGAAAGCGAAAAAGTTTCGAGGAGAACAAGCATTTTTTCTTCTTAGTTGACTTGTCGATTTAGTCGTTGGTGAGAATCTAAAATATTTTTCTTTAATTACCGATGCATATTGTATACAATTATTTTATTTTGAAATCTCAAATTTTTCTCACGTAATATTAAAGATTCGGCCTTCAAATGGTTCGATTCTGCCGTCAGTGGGCCAAACTTTAAATACATCGTAAGCTGGATATTTGACTTTATCTATTTCCTAAACAATACATTTAACATCTCGATTTTAATAAATAAATTACATACATTCAAGGATTGGATAATATTTACCAAAGTATCAACCAATTCTTCATTAATATCTCCGAGAACAATGAAATTTACTGCTCTCGAAGAAAAGTTCTTTACAACGAAAGTTTCATATTTCAAATTATTTATAAATGTGGGAGGAAAATCTATAAGAACAGAGTCACCGGTTGAATTTGGATGATAAGCTTCAAATTTAGGAACGATTATATCAGCTTTCAGAAGCACACGAATATGTTGTCTTGTCTTAATCCTATCAATGTTTTTATTGTTTATTGGTAAATGTAATTACGACAAGATCAAATGTAGGATTTTCCTAATTAAGAAATATTAAGAATAATGAGTTAATCACCAGAATTCGGTAACAAAAGTTCCTTCTTTGAAGCCCAATATTTTTACTTTTAAATTAACTTCATGTCCTGCTTTTATTGTACCTCGCATTGGAGAAACGATTATATTAATACCACGTACTGTCACATCAAGGGAGAATCTATTAACATATTTTAATGAGATAGAAAATATATTAAAATTGGCCTAGAAAATAAAAAAAAAATCAATCAGGAGAAATATAAAAACTTGAAAATTTCTTTTACTTAGAACTTTTTTCACCCTCGTTTTTAAGCGTGACAATTTTTGCCTTTGACTCAGAATTGATATCAACTTTTTCAAAATCAATAAATGTGGGATTTGCAACAACATTTGGAGCGCCAATAGTGGAGACTAAATGATAATTTGTTATATTTCCATTAATTTTAATTGGTATGTATGCATGTAGTAAAGATGGTCTCTTGAATGAATAAGTGACCCGTACATGGAGACTCAATCCTGGATACAATATTTTCCTTTTCGTCACATTATCGATTTGAAATGCCTGTTAAAATTAAGAATAATTCTATAAAGGAAATTTCTCATGAAAAAGCGTGATAAAAAATTGAAATTGATTAAAAAATTAATTATGAAAGAAAAAAACTGACTATTGAATTCGGTGGAAAAACTCCTACTTCTACAGCTTTGACCCCTGTATTTTTAATTGTTAGACGCCTTCGCCAAGATATTCCCTCTAAAGGTTCTTTAAATGTCATAAAAGTTGGGCTAATAGTGATTCCTTCCCTAGGAGAATATTCCAATTTTTTATAATAATGGGCAACTTTGTGGGTATTTACTTCCCCGCCTTCTTGGATTAAAAATAGCATACTTTCTGATCCACTCTTAAACTTCTATAAATATATTTTGAAATTTATTTTATTATTAAAAATGCAGTTTGGTTTTTAGTTTACTCACAGATCGGAATGAGTTTTTGTAAAATGCTCTTATTTTTTCTTTTTCTTCGTCCAACTTCATTTTTATAATATTAGATTAGAAATAGTAATAATATAAATAAAAATAAATAATAAATAATAAGAAGAAGGTTAACTGTCATTGAATCGTTTAACAAATTGCAAATAGAAAAAGACTATCGTTTTAAAATTTTTATTTCAAAGTTCAATTTTATATATTTAACATTTATTTATACTTGCTCGTAACATTTGTTTTTTTTTAATACTCTCTTCAATCAATAAGACTATCTTTATTGGGCGATTCTTGCAAATTGGGTGGTCCTAGTATTGGAAGAGTTTCCAAAATTTTTCTGATCCAAGCAGTGTAGACGGAAACCTGTAAATATTTTTAAGATTGTGATAGTTTTATTACAAAAATATTAAAAAATTTTTATTTCAGTTCAGTAATTCTATACCTTTGTGAAAATTGTGTAGTAATTAGGATCACAAAAAGCAGATCCTAATCTCCTAGGACTAATGGAAACAATACCATGAACTTCCCATATTGATGTATTCGGTTTTTGAAGAACTAATCCCCCACCACTGTCTCCATTGCAAACCCCAGTTCCATTTTCCCACCCAGCACAAAATGTAGTATAAGTTAAATATTTTCTAAAATCTTTTGTATGGCTTTCACGACATTTATCTTCGGAAACTATTCTCAAGGAAGTCACTCGTAATGTCTTGCTGAAGGTATCATTTTCTGTTAATCCCATACCTGAAAATCTAATTTTAATTAAATTATTTCTGGAATGAAATTGACTTTAATAAATACAAAGAATTTTGAATCCAATTTTATTACCGGAAACTAAACCAAGTTCACCACTTCTTAGAGAAATATCGAGAGAATTTCCCCAGTCGATGCAAGCTGGTCTCACTAAAGAATTTATTATCACTGGCTTCTTTAATATCAAAAGAGCCACATCCGAATTATAATTTCCTTCGTGGTCTTGATAAGAATCTTGCAAATCGATTTTTTCCACGTCCATAATTTGGGTCTGTTCATCATGGTTTGTGATATTATTTGAGTAACTTGCAAGTACTACCTAGATAATATTTTTATATATTATTTTTCATTGCTCAAGAATTTCTCATTGTTTTCAATTTCTCATTTGTTCATACCTTTATTGTATCTGGTGCAGTTTTCCAGACACAATGACCAGCAGTGAGAATCAATCTCTCTGCAATCAAGGTCCCTCCACAGAAAAAAGACCAATTGCCATTCTCATGGGAAAATAAAGTCGCGTGCCATGGCAAAGGGTCAATTGGCGTTACTTCCCATCCCTTAATAATTAATGGTGCCACTAAGTAGATATGCAACAAGGAATAATTACTGTACAATTCTGGAAATAAGAATCAAGTTTGAGATTGAAAATTACCTGAAGTATCTCTAACTCCACAAGTTGGGGCACAAGTCAATGGAATTTGACTCCAAGTACCATCATGAAGACATGTGCTGTGTGATGCCCCAGAATATCTTTCATAAAAATCGGGACATTCAAGGGAAGCTTGAGTTCCAACAGGTACCTTCTTATCACAGGAAATCCAACCTTGATGAGGTCCCCATTTAGCTTCACATCTTTTTCTAGCTCCTGGTGCAAATATAGGGGCACACATTATTGCCTCGTCGTCTAAAAACCAAGAATGATATTTTTAATTATGCTACATTACTAGTTTCAGTACAATTATTATTGGAATTGCAGCATTGAAGCTATCTTTAGTATTCCATGACCTACTAGTGGGACAGATTGGGATCGAAGGAAGCCAAACATTGTCCTGACAATAAACAGTGCTGGAACCTTGCAGTGAATTTTCATTATCGCAGGTGTAATCCAGTCTAGTGAGTTCCGGCTTTACGTCTCCTGGACGACATTCTGGACAACCTGAGACAAAATAATGGGTTCCGGGCCTGGCACCAGGCAAACGACAAGCACCTTCCGGTAAGAAAACTCCACATACTTCTTCATCCTCGTCACTCCAGTCATGACAATTTGGTTGCAAGTTGCATTTCAGATTTTCCGGTATACAAGCACCATACGCACATCGAAACATATCCTCTGCACATCTGCAAAAATATTTAATCAAGGTGGCCACATGTCAGGGAAGTCAGGGAAATAAATAAAGGTTTGTAAATAATTTCCAGGTATTCTTTGAGATTCTCTAGGTTTCTAATTATTTCAAGATATTTTCAATAATTTTAAAGGGTTTTAAGAGGTTTTTAGGAATTTAAAGTGATTGCAAGAGATTTGTATAATATTTAAAAGATTTAGTTGAATTTTAAAGGACTTCATGGAATTTTCAAGGGATTTTTAAGGAAGTTTAGGGAGTTAAAAGAATTTTAAGCATTTTTAAAGTTCCTTGGGGAATTTAAAAATATTTTAAATCGTAAATTATATTTGTACCATGAATTAAGTTCTACTCACGAAATTTTTTTGCAAATTGCAGGGTTTTCATCTGAAGCATCTCTACATTGATGAGTACCATCACAAATCTTGTTTAAGGGAATACATTGTCCTCCACTTTCGCAAGAAAACTCGTTTTCCCTAAGAAATTGTAAGTATACTTAAACTGTATGTTAAAAAAATATTATATTATTTATATTTTTTATACTTATACTGTATGTTCAATTGAAATATTCTATTATTTTTTCAGTCAATTCGATCAGTTTACCTGCAGGTTTTGTTGCATTCATCGCCTATGCAATTAATAGCAGCACAAATATTTATATCTTCGTCAGATCCGTCAACGCAATCTTTAATACCATCGCAAAGTACTTCTTGATGAATACATCCTCCATAAGAACAGGAATATGCGTGAGATGGGCAAGGATATTCTTTACAGAGTGTTGGACTTTCATCACTTCCATCAGCACAGTCTGCGTATCCTGATGTTAATTAAATGACGAATATATTAATATTAGAAACACAAATTGACCAATGTCATTTTTAAACGAAATTGGTACAAAATTTAAAATGTTGGTTCCTTATACAAACCATTACAAATCTGGACAAGAGGGATGCATTCTGAGGATGAGAAACACTGGTGTTCTCGATCTGAACAGATTTGAGTAGTCTCACATCGAAATTCGTCACTTCCATCAATGCAATCTTGAAAACCGTCGCAGCGAACGTTTCTTGAGACACAAGCACCATAAGCACATCGGTACATAGAGGTAGGACAACTAATTATAAATTATGTTACTAAATTAGAGATTATCAAACATTATTAAAAATATATTTCTTTAATGATTTTATTCTTTGAAACAGAATCAGTTTTATGTTTAAAACAAAAATACTTGAAAATAATCCTTTTCTCTTCTTATTTTTGCTTACACGATATGATGACATAGTTTTCTTAGTTCGTCGGATGAATCGGGACAGTTCGATATTCCATCGCAAACATTGGCTAATGGGATCTTGGAACCATCAACGCATATAAATGGAAGGACACTCACAATCGTATCTTCTTCAGTTGATATCCCCTCAGCTACTATTGACAATTCGGAACAAAGAATTCACTATATGAAAATCTTACACTAAGATTTGTCTCAAAAGGATCACTAATTTTACGTTTAAAAATACTTCATTTATATAGAAATAGATTTGATGAAAAATATTTATATTTTAATAGAAATAATGCATTATAAATAATACCCAGAGTAATGAAAACGAGTACCAGAAGCTTTACCATGTTGACTACTTTTGACTTAAATTCATCGCTGAATTTTCTTTTATAAGCATGTAATTTTGTTAAATTATTCACTGCTTTATCCGTAAATAATTTCGTTGAATCGGAAACTTCATGGGGCATCATCATAACGAAACGAATTTTCGTTTATTCAGTCATTCCTTGAGTTAAAAAAGGTATTAAATTTATTTTTAGAAATTTACGAGAAATCCTGGATAGTAAAATAATCTAAAAAGCTTTCACAGAAATATTTTAGACACGTAAGTTTACTTATTTCAGCTGGGTACATAATACTGTTCTGTGAGCGTGAGTCATTTCACCTGTTCATGACAAATCTGAAAATAATAGTTTAGGCATTTTTACTCACAAATCTCAGCTTAAGAAAAAACCGAGGAAAAAACATAATTACGTAAAAAAATTATGTTTATTCTTCAAATGGAAAATTTCAAATGCAAAAATGTGCATTATGATCTTCTTTAAGCGCTATTTTATTTAATGATTTTCTTACGGTTGTAAAATATTAAAAATTGTATAATTTCAAAGTTGAATCATTTCTGTTTAAAGTTTATGAACAAATTTTGTAATTTTCATTTATTTTGATTAACAAGAACTGTTTTGTTGCATTAACACTTTTTTTTAGGTTTTCACTTGTCTTAGGGGTCTCTGAGAATACACAGACCTCTTTAATTGTATATTTATAGAAGAGGCTTTGGGAATAAGATTAAAATGACTTCTTTATTGATTTTGAATCTCTGGGATTCCCTGGAACCTCATACATGTATTTCCCATAATCTGATTTTACTCTATAACGCACACCGGATGTTAAGCTGAGGTGTAGGAAACGATTGATGGAGGAAGAAGGCTTTATCTATGAATATGGGTGAATCAGCAACGTACGGTTTGTTCAGGGCGTGAGCACCACACACTCCTTATCGATTCATTATCAGAAGTGAAGAAGTGAACGACAGACCTAGAGTGAGTTCTTCATCCGTGAAAAAAGGTCGCGTTTCGGTGCCCCTCGAGTGCCGCGTTTAGTGACCGTCCTCAAATTTTGGAAGTTCACATCCAAAATGTGGAGATTTATTTTACTGGCCCTATTCTGTGGGTCTTTAGTTTCTGCGAAAGATTGTAAGTTCAAGCTATTATCTTATTTTCTTATCAATGGTCCTCTTTCATAGACATCTGAAGATATATAATTTTCTAAAATTTTATTTTATTTTTATGATGCCACTAAAAATCAACAATCTTTTTTCTAAAAAGAAGTAGACTTTGCTTGCTCGACATGCAGCGTATGAAAAGTTCACATGTAACCGGCACAGGTGCGAGCGTGAAAAATGTTTTTGTCGTCTTTACTTGAACCAATGGAATTTTACTGGGAATTAAATTAATCTTCCGTTTTCATAAATTCAGTTGGTGAAAATTGAATTTAAATTAAAATTTTTGTGCTGAAAAATCAGTGATTCAATTCAGAGGATTGATTGTAATCTTGAACAATGAGTCATACTTACTCAGATTTAGACAAATAGGTGTCATTGTGGTAATTTTTTTGCGAATTATCAATTACATTAACTTTTGTCATGAAAGGTAAAATGAGCGAGTTGCAAAATAAATTTAATATATTTATATTCCTTTTACTTCTTAAACAAATCAATTACTTTAAATTTATTATTAGAAAACGAATTGTTGATAAATGATGCTGATACGTGTTTAGCTTTTCTGTTATCAGCATTATAGAATCTCCGTATATCTAACTTTATATGAGTAAATATGTGCCAATTTTTTTTCTTGCGTTTTGTTTGTAGAAAAATATTGAAAAAAGAAGTTTTGGTTTTAGGTTTTATAAAACCCGCACATTGATTCTATTTTTAAGCTTTCTGCAAATTTTTGTTACTTCAGAGAGAAAGTTTTTGGAAGCTGTTACACATAATAACATATATAATATAATATATTTCTATTGGTTAAAATATTATAAAATTCAATAACTGCATGAAAATGATAGCGTTGTGCGCTTATCTCGGTACCAAGGCGACGCCCTACCTGTGCCAGTGTTAATCTCTTAAGAATTTGTCAGATAAATATAAAAGAAGGAATTTCAGCGAATTCATTTTATAACAATTATGAATATAATTTTCAGTTAAGATCTGCCGAAGTAATGGTAATCGAAATAATGACGATGAATGTACCAGGATAAAAAAGGGCAATAGTCCTGTAACGTGTGAGCCAGTCTTAGATGCCACAGATTGTGCTCTTAAATTAATCAAAAACGAAGTCGATTTCGGAGTTTTTACCCCCGAAGAACTTTTCCTCATATATCAAACTTTTCCCAATAGAATCAGAGTTACTCATGAATTGAGACACAAAGAAAGAGCTGAAGGTCTGTTTATTTATTTTCTTTTAATAATTAAATATTTTTTAGTTTCAAAATGACAACAACTGCAATAATTAATCTTGAATACGTTTTTTAGAAACATTTGAGTATCAAATGGTCGCTCTGGTATCAATCAGCGAAATCAATGGTGATTTAAATTCCTACACGGATAGAGGATTATGCCATCCTGGATTTTTTGAATCGCAATTGTTGAATGACCGAGTTTTAAAAGAATTCGAGAGGGAAGTTACTAATTTTCAATGCAATGAGGATATGACTTATGCTGAAAATGAGCTTCTTAATTTGAAAAACTTTTTTAAAGAAAGTTGCCTACCTGGAAATTGGGTTGCAGATCGCACACTAGATGCAAGTTTAAGTAAGTTGAATTAAGTTCATTAAACAATTGATTCCTGTTTATGGTCAATTGATGATAGAACGTACTATATTTTTCTTTAATTGAACCGCTGGAGGTAAATTAAATTTGATGCTTATTTAGTGTGATTAATTTAAATTGGTTAAAACTCTTACCCAGCGAGCAAATTATATTAGAAAAGTATCTAATACATATAGTTTTTCCTCTGGGTAGGTAATAACTAAATATAAATCCGGTAAATTACTTATAATAATCATTTTTTTCAGAAAAAAAATATCCAGAATTGTGTGCACTTTGTAATAATAAGACAACCTGCTCATATGATGATAACATAAACCATGGCCATATGGGTGCCCTCAAATGTCTAAAAGAAAATGGAAAAGGAAAAGTTGCCTACGTAGGACTAAGTTATGCACGTGATTACGTGGTACGTATTTTACTAAGTAAATAAACTTCATTTGAATTTGATTTTTTAAATATTTACTGTTTTAAATTACATATTACTTTCAGAATCAATTCCCTACAAAAATACCAATGTTCCAAATGTTATGTCAAAATACGACACTTAAACCTTTCGATGTGGATAATCCATGTACTTGGATTCAACAACGTTGGAATGTAGTCGCTGTAAGAGAGTATGTTTTCCAATTAAAATTTTTATATTTTTTTCTTAAAATAATGATAAGAAATAAGTTAAATATTCTAATTATAGAGACTCATCAGACCAATTATCAAAAGATTTGACACAGTGGCTCACACCTAATGCGAACGACGAATGGATGAAAGCATTACAAGACATTGTTATACAAAATGATCTCGTAGCAAAACCTTTGGAAAAAGTAATTCCGCACGGTGCTTATTTGAGTGAGAATAAGTCTGCTTCTGTTCTTGATCTTCCTGAGTACCAAAAATGTGGCAAAGATATTAAATGGTGCACGATAAATAAAGCAGAAAAAAATAAATGTCAATGGGTTGCGAATGCAGCTGCTATTTTTGGGATAACACCAAAAATTTTGTGTGAGGAGACGTCTTCAATTTTTGAGTGCTTTGAAAGTATCAGAGACGGTAAATCTGATATCATGACGATAGATTCTAACTATGGATATGTAGCCAGAAAGTAAGTATTCTCAGCATAAAACCATGATCGATATTCAAAAAATGCTAATATTAATAATATCTGTTTTATAATGTTTACAGACATTTCAGTTTATCAACTGTAGTTTACGCTGACCTTGATGGAGACCAAAGCAATGTTGTCTTAGCAGTAATTAAAAATTCGGCCTCATCCCAATTTTCAAGTCTTCAAGATTTGAAAGGCAAAAAAGCTTGTTTCCCAGAATACGGTGGAATTTCATGGATGAGTTTTATCAATGTTGTTAGTGATGCTAAAATAGTTCCTGATGGCAAATCGTGTGATTTTAAACATATCGCTTCTGAAATTTGGAGTGAAGCTTGCGTTCCTGGAATTGAAGACAACGATCACAAATTTTTACAGAAATCGTCTAAGGCTGACGGAAAATCTTCCTTATGCTCTTTATGTTCTAAATTTGATTGTCAAGCTAACGACAATAATGTATTTTTCCGAGATAATGGGGCTTTTAGATGCATCGAAGAAGATATTGCTGATATTGCTTTTATTAAACCGAAAAATTTGGATGGTAAGACTTAAAGATATTTTAAAATTTCTATAATGGTGGAAAATTTGAAAAAATAATAAAAAATAATGAATTGAACTTTTACAGATTCTACTGCAATTGTAAATAAAGATCAATATCGTGTTTTGTGTAAAAATGGATCATTAGCGATCAACACTGGATTTGATGTAGATGACAGTTGTGCCTGGGCTGTCACTATTGATAGTGAGGTAAAATTGGATGTGATTTTATATTTTTATAATTAAATCTATTCTTAGAAACGAAAAATACTATTAAAAAATTAACAATTTGCAGGTAATTTCGAGGAACAGGAATTCAGATGTCGAACACGCGAATATTGTTGAAGTACTTATGAAGTTAAATAAGTGGTTCGCCTACAAAAGAACGCCAATTCATATCTATGAACAGTTCAATAATACTAAAAATCTACTTTTTAAAGATTCTACGATTGGTTTAGAATCTATAACCTCTAGTTATAAACCAATTGCTGATTATAAAAAACTGATGGAAGATGTAGAAAAATGTTCCGCTTCTGCAGCTTTGAGTTTTATTAGCATTTCATTATTAATTATGTCATTAATATTCAACCGAGTTTTGTAAGATTTTTAACTGTATAAATTTCGGAATTTATTTCAAATTTTATGATAAATTAAGGATATTATTATAAAAATTAGAATATTTTATTAATTTGTCGATAATTTGACTCTCACTCTTAGTTCTTAGGATATTTTACAAAATAAAACTTGTGATAAAAATATGCTCGCCAAGTTTACAACCTGAACCTAATAAATATTTTTTATTTTATGAATATTAACTATATTTTCTTTTTTGATAATTTTAACAGAATACTTTATTATTTTGTAATATGTAAAAATTAATTTTAAGAAGTTATTTAAATACGCCTGGAATCGGCAATCCGCTTTGTATTCTTAACAGGGCACCTGTTGGTTATCTACTTTCAGGGGAAGTTATTACCGCGTTCGAAGGTTAAAAATGAAGCAAAATGTGGTCACAAATATTCCTGAAAATATAGTAATATGGATGTCATAGGGCATTAAGATGGATATAACTTATAAGAATAAGTATCCGTGTTTTCAAACCTAAAGTTTTATGCTGATTTTAGTAGTATTAAAGATACATTTTAAATTAAAAATTTGTCCGATATTTTCGAGCGTTCAAACTGACTATTAATACGCATGCGCGCATTGGAATGGTGTGACCAAGAAGGGGGGTCGACTAACTTCACTTGAGTCAGTTAGCAAATATGGCGGACCAAGCGGCACGACAGCTCCAATACGAATATAAAGCGGTAATTATTATTTGTTATGTTATTTATATATCTCTAATATACTCTTTATCAATTTCTACTATCTGTATCCTATTTATAACTGTTTTTTTTCGTCTCTAATTCGCTTTAATAACAATAACTCGAACAACGATGTATGACGTTGGGATCATGATGCCCGAACTGGCATTAAACAATACATAAGTTTTACGACGTTTTATGAGTTATTTATGTGTTTTTGTTTATATTTTTCTAGAATTCTAATCTCGTTTTACAAGCTGACGTCCGTTTAATTGAAAGACGAAGCAGAGATGAAGCCACCGGTGAGGTTATGTCCCTTGTGGGAAAACTCGATGGTTCGAAAATGGGTGACAGAGCCCAGAGGACGAAACCAGGAAGAGCTGAGGAACGAAAAGTCAAGTGAGTATTTATTTGTTTTATGTGAACCTCAGTCGGTCCCCTTTTTGGTTCATTTAAACTGCTAAAAAATTTGAATTTAATTTTGTTTAAAAGAAAAAGTAATATATAACGTAGGGCACTGGGGCGCCCTTACTCACTTGGCTCCCTCGTGCGCCACCCGACATCCCTTCCCCCCTTTAAAGGCCGATACTGAGTAGACACTTTTTACATTCTCATCAGAGAATGTATTATTTACGTTAAAAATTACTGTGATTCCTGCTTTTATTTACTGTTTATGTTGCTTACGTAAGAAAATTTAATAAGGATTCTCTTTTCAGACGGCAGAAACGTGATGAAGCTCAGTACCATTTCACCCGGATGAAGGGAGTAACTTTGCTCTCAGACAATATGGATGATATGGTTGCTATTATATACCGACCAAAAACTCAAGAAACTAGACAAACTTACGAAGTCTTATTAAGTTTCATTCAAGAAGCTCTAGGCGATCAACCACGTGATATTCTCTGTGGTGCTGCAGACGAGGTTTTAGCAGTTTTAAAAAGTGACAATCTGAAAGAGAAAGAAAAGAAAAAGGAAACGGAGTCATATTTAGGACCTTTGGCAGAAGAAAGGTTTGCTCTTCTTGTTAATCTTGGAAAGAAGATCACCGATTTTGGCAGCGATGAGAAAATGCAAACGAATCAAGATAATCTCGAAAATGGGATTAATGTTCAGTTTGAGGAAGGAAGTGAGGAAGATGATGAGGATATTTATGGGGAAGTCCAAGAAGGCGATGAAGATGGCGAAGAAGGAGAAGAAGCCAATGCTGATCGTCTCATCCATGCAGAAAATGTAAGTTCTTGACTTATTTAATTCGTTACATTTATATAAATTTATTTTAATTTATTCTACTTGTATAATTAAATTCTTAATAAAAATTGACTTATGTTTTTTACAGTTGAGTAGAGTAGAAGAAATGAAAAAAGAAAAGTCGCTCAATCCCTGCGACATAGACGCGTATTGGCTCCAGAGAAGGCTGAATAGAATATACAACGAAGCCTTGGAAGCACAAGCGAAGACTGCTGATGTACTACAAATTCTGAAAGACGCGGGAGATGATCGCGAGTGTGAAAGTCAACTCGTCCTTGCTTTAGGCTTCGACTGTTTCGACTTCATTAAGCAACTGAAGAAACATAGACATATGAGTAAGTATTGTTTTTAAAATTACTTTAATTCCAAATTCTTTTCCACGCTTGACTAATCTTTCTTTTCTTTGTCTAATTTCAGTTGCTTATTGTACGATGCTTGCATCATCACAATCAGAATCAGAGCGTCAGAAGATCAGAAATAAAATGAACGACGATCCAGCTTTAGCGAAAATTTTAAGACAACTGGATAATGCAGGGAAAGGTGAGGAGGAAAATGACGAAACAATGGAGGCACGAGCCCAAAGAAAGAGAAGAGAAGAAAACGAAGATACAGGAGGACCTGGCGGTCAGGTTCAAGGATCGAGGAATGTAATCGATTTGGAGGATTTAGTGTTCGCCCAAGGAAGTCATTTTATGGCAAACAAACGTTGTCAGCTGCCTGATGGTAGTTTTAGAAAACAACGAAAAGGGTAAGCATGATTTTCTTCTTTAAAAATCTGAAAATCTGATGAATACTATATGATCCAAGCACAAAATAATCATAAATCCATGTTTACAGGTACGAAGAAGTTCACGTCCCAGCCCTGAAATCCAAACCTTATGGCGAAAATGAGAAGCCAGTTGCAATCGAACAGCTCCCAAACTATGTCCATCCGGCTTTTGAAGGATTTAAAACGCTCAATAGGATTCAAAGTCGCTTGCAAAACACTGCCTTGGAAAGTGACGAAAATCTTTTACTTTGTGCTCCGACTGGTGCCGGAAAAACAAACGTTGCCTTGTTATGTATGATGCGTGAAATTGGTAAGCACATCAACTCGGATGGCACAATTAATGCGGATGAATTCAAGATAATTTATGTCGCTCCTATGCGATCACTCGTACAGGAAATGGTGGGCAACTTCGGGAAGAGGTTGAAGTCTTACAACCTCACAGTTTCAGAATTAACAGGAGACCATCAACTGACTCGGGAACAAATTGCTGCATCACAGGTAATTGTATGCACTCCAGAAAAGTGGGACATCATAACCAGAAAGGGAGGGGAGAAAACATTCACTTCTCTTGTCAGACTTATAATTATTGACGAAATCCACTTGTTGCACGACGAAAGAGGTCCTATTTTGGAGGCTTTGGTTGCGAGGACTATTAGAAATATCCAAACTACTCAAGAAGATGTTCGTATCGTGGGACTTTCTGCAACCTTACCTAATTATCAAGATGTTGCCACGTTTTTAAGGATAAAACCAGAGACTGGTTTGTTCTATTTTGACAACAGCTTTAGACCAGTGGCTTTGGAACAGCAGTACATCGGTATCACCGAAAAGAAAGCACTGAAGAGATTCCAAGTTATGAATGAGATTGTTTATGAAAAAACAATGGAACACGCTGGAAATAATCAAGTCCTCATCTTCGTTCACTCACGTAAAGAAACAGGTAAAACAGCAAGAGCGATCAGAGACATGTGTTTGGAGAAAGATACTCTTGGTCAGTTTCTTAGAGAAGGTTCGGCATCCATGGAGGTTTTAAGATCAGAATCTGAGCAAGTTAAAAATCAAGAACTCAAGGATTTACTGCCCTACGGATTTGCCATTCATCATGCAGGAATGACGCGAGTGGATCGAACGTTGGTGGAGGATTTATTCGCTGACAAGCATATTCAAGTTTTGGTTTCCACAGCCACTTTAGCCTGGGGAGTAAATTTACCTGCCCACACTGTCATCATTAAAGGAACTCAAGTTTACAATTCAGAAAAAGGAAGATGGGTCGAACTTGGCGCTTTGGACGTTCTGCAGATGTTAGGACGAGCTGGTCGACCTCAGTATGACACGAAAGGTGAAGGTATCTTGATAACAAACCATAGCGAACTTCAGTATTACCTCTCACTTTTGAATCAACAACTTCCAATTGAATCCCAACTCGTGAGTAAAATGGCAGATTTGCTGAACGCAGAAATCGTCCTTGGTACGATTCAGAATGTCAGAGATGCAGTTACTTGGCTCGGTTACACTTATTTATACGTTAGAATGCTGAGAAGTCCCACATTATATGGGATCTCTCATGATAAGTTGAGAGATGATCCGTATCTAGAATTGCACAGGGCTGACCTTGTTCATTCCGCAGCAATGACTTTGGATCGCAGTGGTCTGATAAAGTACGATCGCAAATCAGGAAACTTCCAGGCATCTGAATTGGGAAGAATAGCCTCGCATTATTATTGTACTCACGAAACGATGCAGACCTACAATCAGTTATTAAAACGTACTCTCAGCGAAATTGAACTCTTCCGGGTCTTCTCATTGTCTGCAGAATTCAAAAATATCAACGTGAGAGAAGAAGAGAAAATGGAGTTGCAAAAATTAATGGAAAAAGTACCAATACCAGTGAAAGAGAGCATCGAAGAACCCAGTGCAAAAGTTAACGTTCTCCTACAAGCCTACATTTCACAATTGAAACTCGAAGGCTTCGCTCTCATGTCTGACATGACATACGTTATGCAATCAGCTGCGAGGTTGATGAGAGCTATTTTTGAAATCGTTTTATTTAGAGGTTGGGCTGCTTTGGCAGATAAGTGTTTATCACTTTGTAAAATGATAGATCGCAGAATGTGGAAGTCTATGTCACCTCTCAGACAGTTCAGAAAAATGCCTGAAGAAATCGCCAGAAAGCTCGAGAAGAAAAACTTCCCCTGGGAAAGATTGTACGATCTTGGACCCAATGAAATTGGAGAGTTGATTCGAGTACCGAAGTTGGGCAAAACTATTCACAAATACATCCATCAGTTCCCAAAACTTGACTTGGCAACACACATTCAGCCTATCACACGATCCACTCTCAGAGTTGAATTAAAAATTACTCCAGATTTCGACTGGGAGGAGAAGGTCCACGGAGCCTCGGAAGCCTTCTGGATTCTCGTCGAAGACGTTGATTCTGAGGTTATCCTCCACCACGAATTCTTCTTACTGAAACAAAAGTATGCGCGTGATGAGCACATTATAAAGTTCTTCGTTCCAGTTTTTGAACCCCTACCACCTCACTATTTCTTGCGAGTCATCTCTGATAGATGGATCGGAGCTGAAACTCAACTGCCAGTCAGTTTTCGACACTTGATTCTTCCTGAGAAGAACTTACCTCCAACGGAGCTTCTCGATCTGCAACCTTTGCCGATTACTGCTCTGAGAAATCGTGAATTCGAGAAATTATACACAAGTCCCTATCGCCAGTTCGATATGTTCAACCCGATTCAAACGCAAGTCTTTAATGCCGTTTACAATTCCGACGAGAATGTCTTCATCGGTGCTCCAACAGGTTCTGGAAAAACTACAATAGCAGAGATAGCAATTTTCAGACTGCTCTCACAAAATAATGATGGACGCTGCGTTTACATGGTAAGCAAGGAAGCTCTTGCTGAATTAATTTACAACGACTGGTTAGAGAAATTCGGTCATGGACTGGGAAAGAAAGTAGTTCTTTTAACTGGCGAAACAGGAACAGATCTGAAGCTGATTGCGAAAGGACAGATCATAATAACAACAGCAGAGAAATGGGACGTGCTTTCTCGACGGTGGAAGCAGAGGAAGAACGTGCAGAATATTCAACTATTCATCGTTGATGAACTTCAGTTGATTGGATGTGAAGAAGGTCCCATTTTGGAAGTGGCTTGCTCTCGGGCTAGGTACATATCCAGTCAGTTAGACAATCCAGCCAGAATAATCGCACTTTCAGCTTCTTTAGCTGATGCGAGGGATGCAGCTCAGTGGTTAGCCGCACCTGCAGCTGCCACCTTCAATTTCCACCCATCTGTTAGGCCCATACCTTTGGAGTTACACGTCCAGGGTATCAACATCACCCACAACGCTTCCAGACTCGCAGCTATGGCTAAACCAGTTTATAATGCAATCTTGAGACATGCTCCACACAAACCAGTCATCATCTTTGTACCTACTCGCAGGCAAGCTAGATTAACTGCAATTGATCTGCTGACATTCACCGCCGCTGAAAATCAACCCGACAGATTCTTCCATGCAGAAGAATCAGATATCAAACCCTTCCTGGATAGGATGAATGATAAGACATTAAAAGAAACTCTCTCTCAAGGGGTGGCTTATTTACATGAAGGATTATCAGCCGATGATAGGCGTCTAGTCGAGCAAATCTTCGCTACTGAGGCGATTCAAGTAGCTGTTGTCACACGCGATTTGTGCTGGGGACTCTCAATTAGCGCTCACCTGGTTATAATTATGGACACGCAATGTTACAATGGCAGGACTCACGCTTATGAAGATTATCCAATTACTGATGTTTTACAAATGGTAGGTCGTGCGAACCGCCCTGAATCGAAGGATCACGATGCCAAGTGTATGCTTCTTTGTCAGAGTTCGAAGAAAGACTTCTTCAAGAAATTTTTGAATGAACCTCTACCGATTGAAAGTCACTTAAATCACAGCCTCCACGATCACTTTAATGCGGAGATCGTTACGAAGACGATTGAGAACAAGCAGGATGCTGTTGACTACCTGACATGGACATTCTTGTACAGAAGACTTACACAAAATCCTAATTACTATGGTCTTCAAGGAGTTACTCACAGACATTTGTCAGATCATCTTTCTGAACTTGTCGAAACAACTCTTTCCGATTTAGAGACAGCTAAATGCGTCTCAGTGGAAGATGAAGTTGACACAATACCTCTTAATTTGGGAATGATTGCTGCTTACTATTATATAAATTACGCAACGATTGAGTTGTTCAGCAACTCTCTCTCCAGCAAGACCAAAATTAGAGGTCTTTTAGAAATTATTTCAGAAGCTGCAGAGTATGAGTATGTACCTGTGAGACAAAGGGAAGAAAGTTTGCTGAGGAGTTTGGCTAGTAGATTACCACATGCAACTTCTCAGTCTGGCAAAATGGCTGATCCTCATGTCAAAGCTCTGCTTTTGCTTCAAGCTCACTTGTCAAGGATTCAGCTTGGGCCTGAATTGCAAAAGGATACTGAATTTGTTCTCGGAAAAGCTCTCAGGTTAATTCAAGCTTGTGTTGATGTCCTGAGTTCTTCTGGATGGTTGGCCCCTGCTGTTGCTGCGATGGAGTTGGCGCAGATGGTAACGCAAGCTATGTATTCTAAGGACTCTTATCTTAAACAGCTACCACATTTCACACCGGAAATTATCAAGCGGTGCACAGAACGAGAAGTGGAAACTGTATTCGATATCATGGAACTGGAAGATAATATGAGGAATCGACTGTTGCAACTTTCAGACGCACAAATGAAAGATGTTGCGAAATTCTGTAATCGATATCCTAATATCGAAATGTCTTATGATATTCATGACAGAGATAGAATTAGTAGTGGTAAAACAGTCTTTGTTACTGTTCAGTTGGAGAGAGAAGACGAAGTTGTTGGGCCTGTTATTGCTCCATTTTTCCCACAGAAGCGAGAGGAAGGATGGTGGGTGGTCATCGGAGATCCAAAACAAAATTCTTTATTGTCTATCAAGAGGTTGACTTTGCAGCAGAAAGCTAAAGTTAAATTAGATTTCGTTGCTCCAAGTCCTGGACAACATTCCTATACTTTGTACTTCATGAGTGATGCTTATCTGGGTTGCGATCAAGAGTATCAGTTTACACTCAACGTTGGCGAGTTTGATGATCATGATGTTACTTCTGCATCTGATTCTGATTAGGTAATTTTTTAAGGCATTTTCAATTTTATATTAAATCCATCTATTTTGAAAGACTTGGGTTACGTGTTTTACCGAATGCTATGCCTGAAATTTATTTAGGTACAGATTTTGTGTAACTTGTATGAGTGAATGATAGAAATACTTTAATTGGCATTTATTGTCTACTTCAATTTGTACAGTTTATGAAACTAGTATTAGAAGACACTGTAATATTTTAATATTAATACAATTAAAAGTATTACTATAAAAAAATGGATATTTAATTAGAAATTAGTTCCCAATAGCTCTTTATTCGTTAAGTCTAAAAATTTCATAAAAAATTTTGAATTATTCTTTAAATTCTTGATATTCTAAAGAAACCCTGAAAATAAAAATGCGTCGATTATAATAAATAAATTCTAATACTCGTTAAATCGATTAATAGAACGTTTAATACTTTATGCTTTACATTTAAGGCTTCGATAGGAACACGCATTATGAATAGGCCAGTACGAATTCTTTCAGTAATTATTTTGCATTTTAAATTGATGACTGGCTGCAAGACAATGCAGAATAAAAATATAGGTATTCGCAGTGGCCCAAATAAAAATTCCATATAAATTATAATTCAATCACACGATAATTAACATTTTTTGCGACCTTTTCAAGATTTTGATTTATTCGACGACGATAAAAATTATATGCTAACAATAATCTTGAAGCACATTTTTTAGCGAAAGCTGATGAATTTATACCTCAAGTTAATTTTTTTTGTCGGATTTATGTGCGTGAAAATAACATTAATACCATTCTTTTACCTATATTCAGTCAACGGTTATCGATAAACAGTACACTTTTTCAGAACAATAGTCTATTGATCAAAGAAATATAATATTTCTGTAATTTTAAGAAATCTCTTTCTGGGTTTGTTTATACATAGTCTGTGTCTTTTATTTTATTATAACACTTCATGTTACGTTAAAAATCGGATATGCTCGACGGTGAAGACATCGTTTTATTTATTTTTTGTTTTACAGAAAAGGACGGATGTCTATATATGTATGAGCCAGCACAAATAAGACACATTTAACCCATTAAGGCCTATATTTAGATGACAATTATTGTTTATGACATTGATCTATAATCAGGCAGTGTTAACTTCACATGTGTTTTGTAAATAAATAGTTATTCACGGGCATTAATGGGCCAAATTTCAAACATAAACAAGCAAATTATTTTTGAAACGTTACAATCGTTTTATGGAAGCTTGTGATTTCATATTAACGGACGTATATTTTCCACTCATAATTTATTTCTTCATTTTTAATAATACTCAGTTCTATTAATTTCTTATAACGAAACGTTGCAATATAAAGTAAAAAATGCGTGATATTTTACATTTATCGGTGACTAGATATAAAATGAACTAATTAATTTCTATTTTCAGTAAACAACGTATCAATGTATTTCATTTAATTGTATGGAATGTTTTTTTTCCAATATCTAAAAGCTGAAAAAAAACTATTCTAAAATATGTCATGCGCAAAGTATGTACTTATTCCTGTATTTATTCCAGGAATAAGTACGTACTTATTCCTGTACCACTTTTGATAATTTATTTTTAAGACGATTCACTTTTTACAACTTCGGTTCGCCTTTCATTGTAAATATTTTACTCAGTGATGAGAATCTTTAAATTTTCTTTCCGTCATTAATGTTTATTATTTTTTGGATGAGATTAAAAATAATTAAGTGAGAATGTTTTTTGCTTATTGCAACTTAAAATTGTGTGGGGGTGATCGGTTATCTTATTGAAGTTATCACAGAGAAAGCGATCATATGTCGTTCGAAGTGGGACGTGGTTGAATTTACTGTCTATTTATAAAAATTAAAAAAAAATACGTTTGAAATTTGGGATTAGGTTTGGAATTAAAATCTCGTAATGATTGCTGTAAGGCAATATTGATATTGCATTTCAACTTTCAAAGTGTTCGGACGACTGCGGTTTTTTTTTGGGGGGGGGGGTTTACATCTTCAAGACACTCAGTTAAAACGTCAAAACTCAAACGTTTCCACTTCTACGATTATATCGCATGGAATATAATAGTAATTACATAGATTTCTAAAAAAAATGATTTTTACTGAATACTTTCTTCAACTGTGTCATCAAGGGTGTGCAGCCAATTAAATATCATCATGTTCCTTTCATATTTTGAAAGTTGTTTTCCCCTTTCTCTTTCGACGTCTTTAATCGTCAAAGCATGGTCCTTATTTTTTCTTCCTCCTACAGGAACAACAGGTGCACCAGGTGTACCAGGAACAACCAATGTAGCTCCAGGAGTTATTTGTGCTGCTGAAGCTGCAGCTTCCAGCCTATCGAGATTGAATTCACTTTGGGATAGGCGTTCCAGGGCACGGTAGGTTGTCAATAATCTGTCAAATAAAATAGAATTTTATCACCAATATCTACGATTTTTAATTTTCTCTTCTTTCTATTTTCAGGGATTTTTATTTCCAACAATCCTATTGTTGGGAGGCAGTAGAAGATTAAAAAGAAATATGCAAAAATGATTTCGCGCGAGGCTATTGTTTACTATTTTTTTTTGTTACTCGAGTGTGACGGAAGATTATATTTAGGAGTTAATAGCAATTCCATCAGTATTGAGTCGAGCATTCGTAAGTTTTTTAAACATCATAGTCAATGATTTTTTCAAAATGGGGTTACAGATTTACAAATAATTGTTATAGAACAATTAGAGTTTATGGTTGAATAAATTACTCACCTTCGACGAATATAATTTTGCCGAACTTTCTTGTTCACAGACCTAACAAGATCTGCTGCTGAGAATGGAATTGGAGGTGGATGAGGTGTAGCGAGTGGAAGTTGCTCGCTTCCTCCATGTGGACTTGGTAATTGAGAAGTACTAGCTACATCGCCTACTGCTACCCAAGTACTACAAGATCTAGAGGCGTGATCAAGCCCGGCTTGTTCCAGGAGGAGATTATTTCGATGAGCGAAGTCTAGGGCATGGGCTGAAACTGCTGGTCTCAATACACGAAGACCACATGCATCCGGACTCGGAAGTTGCGATACATCACTAGTGCTGAAGCTCTTTTGTAGACCCAAAACCGAAGACAAAGCTCCGCAACTACGAATCAAGTCCGTCTCTTCCTCGAACCACAGAATTTCTGGTATGTCTGCTGGCCTAATTTAACAAAAAATTCGTGTGTTATTTATTTTTCAATCTTTAGTTAAATGCGTGAAAATCGACTTTGAAGTTCACTTAGGATTCAAAGTAAGACAGTTAAATATTTAGTGGGAGTGGCACGATTCGTTTAACTAAGCTATAAATGGTATGAAATTTTCAAGAAGTAATTGGAGTCGTAACTCGTAACAACAAAGCTTAGAGATTACTGTCTGTATCATTTGAAACAGAGTATCTCTTCTAGTCTGAAAATAAGGATCTTACATAACTTCCTAGACTTGAAGGAAGATTATACCTGTTCATGAGTTTGAATCAGATTAAGTTCTAATAATACTCGATGTCGTAAGAAATTTGCTTCCAAATTATATAGAGAATTGATTTATGGAGAACTAAGCATTTATTTAAAATTAGCAAACTCTTAAAAAAAATCAATTTACAAAATGAAGACGTATGAGATTTTAAAATTGATTCTAGCATCACTTAAGTGGGATCTAAAATTAGTTGGTCATTTGAAGGTCATCCATAAAAAAGAATAATGACATCTTATATAGGTAGTGTAAATCGATTGCGAGTATAAAGACATAATTAAACTATTCTTATATAGAGCATGAAAGAGAGTTTCAATACCATTCTTCAAAATTCTTGATTGTCATTCGAGATAAAAATTGCAAATACAATGATAGCCAAAACAATTTGTCTTCTGATCGAGAATTCTATTAGCATGAAATTTGAATATAAATTAGAGTTTTCAGTAGTTTTAGGAACGATATATTAGAATACTGATGATCCCTTTATGTAATATGTATTTATCGATTAATTTTTACAAACACATGAATACAATCTCACCTGTTGCCCTGGATTTGACGAGAGTCTGGATTGGGTGAAGGGTCTCTGCCTGAAAGTTGCACATCACTGTAAGATTTAAAGGTGACCAGTCTATTACCACATTTGGCATCGCTGGCTATAGAAGAAACACTGAACAAGGATAAATCGGTCGTGACACTTTCGTGGCTTGGAGAACGTAAAATACGACCCGATGTGACAGTAAGAACTGGTGGTTGCATTGCATTCAGTGTATTTGATGAAGCTGGTACTGGAGATGGGGATTTAGTTTCTGTTTCAGAGATGATCACCGATTGTCTTTCTTCCATCTTATTTTTTTCTCTTTTCGTTTTTTTACAATTTTCGTGACGAAATTCGCAGTTAAAACTGTAAAGAATTCAGCACACTGTTAGTTTTCACTTAAAAGGGTTTTATTCACCCATTTTGAGTTTCTTCATTCTCATTACTTGAAATGTTACCAGGAATTGCCAGGAATCCAGGAATCAATTATTTTTCTTCTACTTGAAGATGCCTTCGAGTGAGTTAGTTTATCGTTACTTGTTTCAAGAGAATAATAGACGATCTTTGCTTAGTTGTTGGAAATTCACTTTACTTTGTATGACTTTGTATTCGATGTCGACTAAGTGTGTCTCTGAGCTACCGACATTGATCGAGTCACTTATTAGACGTTAATTGCTCTTACATAGGCTTAGTTAGTTGATTTTGCACAAGTTTCAACGTCAGCATCGTAGGTTCGAGAAATTCAAGCTTGTATAAGTTTTGTATTATTATCAAAGCACTTTTCAAGTTGGTTCGTGGTAATTGTTCACGTGGAAAAACATACTTTTCTTAATGAATGCCTGAATTCTGGAATCATAAAGTGATATAAATTGTATTAACTTATAACAAAATAATGTGTAGTTGCAGGTGATTACATTTTAGTTGTATAATTAACTTGATTAATGCCTTCGTAACATTAATCACTGAAAATTTATAATTAACTCTAATTTCATAATTCCCATAATTATATCACAATACTTTATAGTAAAAACTGTTTTTACAATATTATCGTGTGACATTAACGTTTTATAACGAAAAAATGTTAAATATTTAGTGAACTGTTTGTGCAATTTAATAAAGTTAAGAGTGACTTTTAAAATGTTCTCACGTGCGGCATTACGGCGACTGAAGGACTGAGAAGCCGCAAATCCTGAACTGTTTGCACTACCAATTCCACTCTTTCGTTCTATCTCTCTTTTTTTCTCATCTTCTTACTTATATGTAGTTAGTCTCTCAGTTTGCGCACCTCTTTTTTGCCATCTCCCTTCTCATTTTGTGTTATCTAATCACTATAGTCTGCATTCGTACGACTCACACATGCAATTCTGTCTAAGGAAGATTCCCCCATTTTCAGTAAATACGGAGGGTCAACTTATAAGTTCTGTATCGGGGGAGAAAGTAAGGAACCTGAACCGATCGTTAAATTCTGAAAAATACACGAGTGGTCGCAGTATTGTGAATCTTAAATTTAGGAAAATCAAGAAAAAAATAAAATAAAAACTAGATTTGCTTTGGCAATTTATTAAAAAATAAATTATTTCCAAGAAAGTTTGATATCAATTATTTTTATAATCCGTTAAAAAAAGATAGTAAAGCGTGACGCATGTCTTTTATTAAAACTGTATATATTTGTTGTATAACATCAGAACTTCTTTCATCTTCATTAATAAAGTTGCCTAACTTTATTGTGTTGATTTCATTCGTTTATTCTGTTAAGATTCAGATTCTAACGTTAAATTACTATCACATTGAGTATCCAAAGTTAAATAATTGCCGAGGTAACTCTTTAATCATGTGAAAATACTTCCAACAGAAAAATTGTAATTAGAAATATGTTAGCAATAACAAGGATTATTATTCCTAATCGAGTAACAATAATATTTATTCACTTGAGCACATGAAGTTGTTTGAGGTTTCTCGTTCGATCACCGAAAAATTAATCAGCGCTTGGTTCAATTATACATATACCGATGGGGACGTCCGTTGTTACTAGCAACAAACTAATTAATAATAACAACTGCAAATTATGTGTAAAAATGTGTTGATTATAAAGAAAAACGTATAAATATTTTTTTCCGTTAAAGAGGATAAGATCTTTTTCTAATTGAGTAAAAATACAAAACCTTCTTAATGAAACGTACCGCGTGATTCCTGCTTTAGTAATAGAAGTTCCTTGTCTTGCAATTACTATAAAATCGACCCACGGTCACGTACTAAATGTCCATGCACCACTAAAACCAATAACACACTAACGTGGAAGAGGGTGCAACGAGGAGTGAAGAGAAGTAAATAAAACACTGCATGCACCCCAAGTCTCGTGTATGACGTTTTTTGACCTTATCTTTAAACGGCAACGTACAACCTATGTAAAAGGGTTGAGATAATCACCTTTTGAAGCTTATAAACCCGAATTTTTTTCTAATGGATGATTTGCACTTTTTAGATGAGGACAGCGTAGCACAAGCACACGCACTAAGACGATAGGATATGCCACGTTCTGGATGAATGGCGATTGTTTCCGGTGGGCTGCTGTTCAGGGGTCGCTTACTGCACAGGCGTCGATCGATAGGGGTGAAGGAGGGCGTCCCGACTCCAGTGATTCCACCAGGGCGAGTTACCTACTTTCCGTGAACTTCTCTTGAGGTCGAGTGTCTCACGCACAGTCATTTCTATGAATTTTAAATCAAGAAATTGATGAATTACAGATGGGCTTTCAATGGATGTTCTAGAGAGAAGCTCTCTATCGAGAAAGGTAGTTAATTCTATTCGCATTGGCTCGATTCCATATTTATTTGATTCAATCTATTTTTATCTATGAATCAAGATGAAAAGGATAAAATCCTGCTAGATCCCCAGGAATATCCCTAAAATATTCCGAGCATATCCTTTCGCTCTGAGGGTTTTAATTTATTCGCACTCGAAAGACCTAATGATCATTAGGTCTTTCGAAATCACTCCTTAAAAAGAAGTGATTTCTGCAAACAAGATTAATAAATGCAATTGCATGTGTCTACTCATGCGACTTTTATTCGCGTGCATTTGGAAAGTGAATACATACCTTACATCTACTTAGTAATGACTTGGAATGAGTAATAATCAATTTTGCTATCCATGACGGCTCTTTTAATTAACTGTGATGTTTTTCCCTGGGGTACATGAATTTCACTATTAATAAGCTTCAAGAACGTTATAATAACGCTTGGGCACTCTCTTGATGTTGATAGATGCTGCGTGGTTTCCTCTGGTCTCTGGTAGACCATAATTAAGCATGGTGATTCACTTAAAGAACCTATAATTATCTCAGAAATGTGATTTAGTTAAATATTCTTTTCTGAGACTCATTGTAAATTTATCAGTCTGTTTCTTATTTTGTGCAAAACATCGTCAGTTGTAGAATCAACTGGTTCAGAAGGTTTAAACCAGTTGTTTGCAACATACACATGTGGCAAGGGGAAGGCAAATTATTGTAGGGTCTACGAGAAAGGTAGAGAACATTAATACTACATAATGATCGTTCATGTGAACGTGTTTCCTCCAGCGCGTGTGCATAACAAGCACGTAGAGATGATCGCTTCGTGTTATTAGGCGCGTGATGTTCGCCCGTGTAATTCCAATTTGCTCAAACTGCTCGATACAATTCAAGAGCAAAACTCTAGCCAATAGAATTTCAATCACTGCCACTTAGACGGTAGATTCAATCTTGCATATATTTTATATTGAAATGTTACACAAATGTATTTCATTCTCGTGCGAAAAATAATTGCAGATCGAGTGAGAGTAGGCATAAATTAATTGAAATTTTTATTTAAAAATGCGTAATAAAACTCTTTCGCATTCTTTTTACGTTCTTGGCGTTGGAGCCAAGTTCTAATCTAAAAATTCGATTTCTTCATTTTACTCAACAAATATTAAAATTGGAACTTTTTCCGTCTGTAGAATTAATCAATTTTTAATTAGAATTATGCGTACAGGGCGAAAAAATATCTAATTCAAATATTTTGTCAAGTAAAATGAAAATATTGAATGTTAAATTTTGAATTCTTCATTTAATGTAAAAAGTATCGAAATTAAGTATTTTTTCGTTCTGTACGCAGTCTTATATTTGAAAAAATATTAGCGCTACAGAGCGAAAAAATATTTGTCTACAATTTTCGTTGAGTAAATTGAAGAATTGAATTTTGAGCTTAACACTTGGGTCCAATTAAAAATTTTTATTAATCATTTAATGTTGCAGTCATAAAATAAAAATAGCTTGTCACAAAAATTTGTATTTGCTCTTCAGCTCTGATTAAAGTATTAGCGGATGTTCACATGCTTCGCGAGGAAATTATGTAATTACATATGCTTATCCTAAGGTGCAAGCGAGTGCACAATTAGATACTAAGATAGGCAAGTACGTTACCCCGGAGCATCTAGATAAGCGAATGCTGGACCAGGGCCATCGACAGACGGTAGCGCGAATAGCATTCATATACACTTAACTGCAAATGTGAATGTGTAAGAGCAATCAGAGAAGGATTATATACGAGCTTCTTATACACATTCATTCAACATGTAAAACCATTGCGAACGTAATAAGTGGCCCTTTCTTATACCTCATTCCAAAAATAAACTAGCATAGTCTTGTGCTAACATTGTAAAGTAAGAAATTTATCACTTCCATATCTAAGTCCTTAGATTACAAATCAAAAGTATTTATGCATACCGTATGCGTACATACTTCCATAATAAATTTATTGGTTGAAAATAAACGAAATGAAGATTGGTTGATGATAATTTCCTATTAATTGGTACCAAAATCATCAACGAATGAATTTTTTTTGCTCATCTATTCAACTCGTTTCTTTTTGTGTTGCAGCTTGAGGACCACTTGGGATCGTGATAATCTTTGAATTTGAGGAACAAAGATAGCGTCAGGAAGTTTGTAAAGTCTTCCTGCTAGGCGTGATTGAACATTTCCCGGGGGATATTAATGTGGATTAGTACACACACTTATTTGCGTATTTGCAGACTCTTGCACGTGGGCGCGAGTCTGTGATCACGAACGTGCGTGAACGAGGCAAGAGGAGGATTGTTGTACCCTGCTGGTAGTTTAGTTAGTGACGGTGTCTCTCACGAGGAGGACTGCTGCCGGAATATTGTGTTAAATAATCCAATAAACCAACAATCCAAGCTAGTGTTTACCACCCGAAACCGACAGTTCGGCTAAGTCGTACTTACGAAATTGGTAAGTCACTCCACTGTTTATAAGCGTCGCTCCCCGTTCTCCAGTCTGAGTCCATCATGGTCAATGGGATGCATCAGACCTCGGATGATACATCAAAGATCATAGTCTTAATACTACTTCCTTTAACCTCATATTACAATTGGCATGTAGTATCCACTATATCAATTTAATCAATTGATGGTTCAATTATAATACAATTTTTTTGTGCAGATAAGGAAGCAGTAGTAAATCATGTTGATTGAAGTTAATTTTATACGATTTTCTAGAATTATTTATTCCATTATGATGATCTAAAGTTGATGATTACGTAAATTGAAGATTAGGATTATAGAGAAATTATTGACCCTTAAGCAGGGGTTGAAATTATTCAGTGCTTCTAGTCACGAAATGCATATGTGTACTAATTTTATAACTTAATTTAGACCCGGGAATGTAGAGCAATTATTAGAAAAATTCTATTTTATATAAAAGATGAAAATATATTTCCATCAACCATATACTTAATTAAATTACATGAAGTATTAAATATCTATATATTTTTAAATGATAGGTACTTTGATTTTCTTGCTAGACGCGTAACTTGCGACGTTTAATGTCATTTAAATAATCCAGTTTGCTTAAAGGTTAACGACAATATCAGCATTATTTATATTGAAAATCTACTTTAAATATACAGGTAGTAATTTTAAACAAAATTCTTTAAATTCGCTTATTTAAATACACACACTTATCGAAAATGGGTGAGTTTTAATTTTGGCAGTTGCGAACGACTTTGAACTTGACATCCACCAGAAAGTAAGCGTAATTCAAAAATACTTGAAAGGAATGAAACACATCAGTTGATTTTAGTATTATGATGAATTGTATTTGTTATAATTGCAATTAAGAATTACTTTCGATACAGTTTCACTTTCATCTGATGTTTTATTGCATGTTCGTTAAAGCAAGGAAATGTTTCACCTCGGTTTCTATTTTTACGCTAGCCTGTTTCTAAATTCAGTAATGATATCAATGTCCACTTAGAGGCGTTTCCAGCTACTAGATTATAGAATTTGTAACATGACTAGTTTTCGATATCAATCTCACTTAACGATCAACTCCATTTTCAATGACCAGTTCTATTTAAAAGAAAAAAGTGAAATCCATTAAAGAAGGAGGACGGCCATCTGATCTAGATTTAACAGAAAATTATGTATATCTTTTAGGCCTCTTGTCATACCCTGAATTCTTAAGAATTTCACGCCGTCTGAGCACGATGGACTCACTCGTATGCTTTTATGTTGAAACAAAGTTGCAAAATAACTGAAACTTTACAATAGAATCTTCCATCATCTCCCAAAATTCCCCGAACTTGCTTTCTCAATCCCGCCAAAAATATCTTGACGATAATAAAAAAATCAGACTTGATGAAAAATGATAGAAGAGATCGAACCGCTGTCAGAGACAGTAGTCAATTATTGTTTTCTTTTCGCACAACAACCCACGTGAACCCACGCACCGTAGCGTTCTTGACCAATTTTCTTTACGAGTTCGAAAGTTTCATGTCCAATTATAACTATAATTTATAAATGAATTGGTATATTAATATTGAAAATAAATATCTTCTGTGCTGCGGCGTGAAAATTACAATAGAGATATAATCATAATTAATAAATTACTGATAAGATTTCTGTTTCGCGTTTTAAGTATTGGATTTGATCTCGATAAGGAGACTGCGGATATGTTTTACAATGATTGAAAATTATACGTTAAGCGGGGGCTGCAAATCATAGTGTCGAGATTTCTTGTATTACAATGTAAGGCGTTATTATTTATTTCTTGTGAAAGAATGCTAGAAATGGTAACAATGTAATTTAATTTTTTAAGGATATGTACAACCTACGTATTACCATTTTAAAAACAATACTCATATAATAATTTACGTTATTTTTTTAGCAATTTTATGGGTCGTATTCATGATTATGTCACATAGGTAGTGAATGATCAGATAATAAGAGTTCATTTTTTATTGCGGACATATATAGGGGGCTAATGAAACATGTCACTGAATTGAAATAGATCTTTAAATAATTGTATCAGAAAAGAGACATAAGTAATTTAAAAATTTCTTTAATTTTTTTGCAATTAGGATATAATTTTTCCTTTTTTTGTATATGTTACGTAACAGTTAAACGCTCTCTTGCCAAGAGACATTTTTCTATATCTCCGGATGCTTTTTCATTATTTTTTCTTGAATAGACTTTACTTTTTCCTGTTTGAAATTACGGGGTTAGCTCGAAATTAAAAGAGGTCAGAATTCGATAGCAAACAATTTTTCTGGTTGAATTGACATAAAAGTTGGGAACCATTGGAGGGCGCGGCCTTTAGGCCGTGGCTATGAATAGCGGTCGCAATACCGACCACCACCGCGAGCTTTAATGTCGCAAAGTCAGACTGTCGCACCCACCTGGTTTCTGAATACCGGTTCTTCCTTTTATTTATTTTTCCAAACCTTTGAGCATGTGGAAAAAGAATTCATTTTCCGATCATTTTCCATTCATTTTCCGATTCAGGTCAATCTCTTTCCCGCAAAAATAACAATTTCCGCGGATTCAAAGTTCTCTTAAAAATAAAGAGAAGAAGCTGTCTTTCCTCGACAGTTGTTTGTCATAAATTCATGACGCTGAAAGATAACTTTCAGACAAAACAAGGAACAAAGATGAATTTTTTCAATCATGAAGAGTGAATCTCCATCTCATTCACACATGAATGTGACTTCATTCACACACATTTAGTCAAAAAATAAAATTCTTATTGAAAAAAAGGAAGAATTCGACATTAAAGTTTGTACAAGCTTTTGTTGAATGCCATTATTAGGTATGTCTATATTCTGTGAGGTCGAATAGCTGCTCGTTGAGTCGAGTAGCAAAGTAGAGAGATTGACGTCCATTCATCCGGCTAAGTTGAATTAACCTCACGGACACATATCATATTTGCTGTTCGTTGAATGAACAGCAAATGTACCGTTTTACCTTTCAATGCTCTACCGAAACTTGCGGGTGAACAATTGTTTAATAAATACCAATAAATGTATAAAAACTACATTTTTTATAAGCTTTGATTAAAACTCGAAATACATGATATCAGCTATTATTCCAATCCACATATTTAGTAGTGATTATCTCTTCTATTACAAAATTGTTTCTTTTCTTTTTTCCACAATTAACAAAGTATTTAAAATGTAGGTCAGCATTCAGAAAATAGGTTCCCATTTACTAGATTACGTAAAAGAAGAAGCATTCTAACGAAACTCGAGCAAAAGAATTCGTTCAAGGCAGAAGCGTGACCACTTTCCCACATATTTTCATAACTGGTGCGTTTCACGTTTGTTGGACTGTTTGTTTTACGGAAGTAGCGTGCTCTATTAACATCGCTGTCATTATCACCTAGTCTTGTTAATTGTAGATAATTAGAATACTTAAGCACTTGAGAATAGTCGCATTTTCAGTTTTGTTTATCATGCCAACCGTGGAAAGTAAACATGATTGCAAAAATTTTAATTGGATTTAACAACTAGTTAAATCTCGATGAAAACACATTTTATGATAAGTGTATAACATTCTGTCTTGATTGTTTTGCAGAAACGACTAAGATGAACTCCTTAGCGGGAGACACCGTCAACCCAACGAAGACGAGTTCAAAAACGACTGGGGAGTCTTCCACCATGGAGCGAGGTAGATGTCGCAATCTCGTCCGGCCAGAATCGAAACCCGTGACGAGAAAAAGACGTCAAATGGAACCTCCTCCCCCTAAGATGGAGACCCCCATGAAGACACCTCGACACGAAGATTTACCCTGCGAAGATAAGCTCACTCAAATTTGCAGTGGACCCATTTGTCCTAAGTCTCGTGTCGATGAACCTGAAACCAGAACACTGAAGAGGTCTCTACCCACTTCGACAGATTCGCAAAATATATCTAGAGCATTCAAATCCGAAAACGATGTTACACAAAATCTTGGAGGAATTACACAAAATGAATCTGAGGTCTTAGGTACCTGCTCTAGTGATGATTCACCTGCGAATTTCGAAGAAAAAGCAAGGACTAAAAAAGAGGAAAAGGAAGGAGCTAATTCATCCGGTGATATAAATCATAGAACTGATGGTCAGTCTCTTATGATAAATGATGAATCTTCAAACCCAGAAATTTCAAGTTGTCTCCCCATAGCGGATCGAGAAAACGCTGTTCTTGATTTCGAGACCTCTTCAGTGAATTCTGTATTAAAAAGAAAATTGTCCCCAGATGAAAACGAAGAAATAATTGATGAAACAAACGAAATTCGAGATTCTTTGAACGACGAATTGATTCCAAGAGAGAAGTCACTTTCGATGACAAATCAGAAACTAGGAGTGGCTGCGAATCTGTCGAAAGATAAAGAGGAGTCTGGTCTTTTGAAGAAACCGCCGGATGCAGTTGAGAGATGCAGGCGGAGGATGGAGAAGGCGGATGATGTGACAAGACTGAGGAAAACGATACACTGGTTGGAAGATGGAGCGAAAAGGATGAGAGAGGACCTCGCCGCGGTTAGATCAGAACTTCATGAAGAACGAAAAGCCGCAAAGCTCGCGAAACGTGAGCTGGACGCTGCGATAAGAGAGGCCAAGACCTCGGAAGCTGCGAGGAATCAACAGATCATATCCGACCTAAAAGCAAGGTAAAAATTTAAACTGCGTTCTAGATCCTTATGAAAGAGCCATTTTTTAGAAATTGCAGTCATAAGAGTGCGCTTTTTCCACTTTTTTTACATACCCCGGTCTTCTTTTTTTTTTATAAGGTTTCTCTTGTCCTCCTTTGTTCTTATGAAATTCCTTTTATATTTTTAGATTATTTTGTCTTCTTTAAGGGTGTTGGAGCCAAGTTCTAATCTAAAAATTCGATTTCTTTATTTTACTCAACAAATATTAAACCTGGAATTTTTTCCGTCTGTAGAATGAATTAATTTTTAACTAGAATTATGCGTACAGAGCGAAAAAATATCTGATTCAAATAAAATGGAATTTTGAGCAACCCAACGCCCTTAAGAAATATTATCTGTTGCATGGTTCTTTTTTGTGGGTAGAAAGATGAGGTTAAGGAGTGAAAAAATGGAAATTGTGCATGGTTACAAATCAATACTCGGTAAGATGTTGAAGAAATCGAAAGGAATGTAAAAGAATCAAAGAAGAACATAAGCAGGAGATTACTAGCAAGTAGTTTATGTATTAAAGTTTTTCTTGACACTTTTTCTTCATAAAATGTTTTCTCTGATTGAAAAAGGGAAAAAAATAACTCAATTATGACTTCGTGTGATCGTCACAATAATGTCATCTTATTTTTGACTTTCAGACTCTCTCAATCTCCTTCTCGTCCAGCGGTGGAGGCCACTCTTTTATCCTCAAAGACAGAGTTTCTAAAGGATGAAAATCATCGACGAGAGCTCTCAACTCTAAGGAAACGTCTAGCCGAGGCAGAAACTACGATAAGGAAATTGAAGACAAATTCGCTGGATCCTGGTGGCTCGACAAAGCGTCGAAAAGTTGATACAAATACCTGCATCGACCTCCGAAGATTACAGGTCGAGGTTCAAAGCTTACGAGCCGCCAACAAGAAGCTGGAGGAAAAGTTACACGTGAGTTGAATACTTGTCGCCCATGTAGCCTATAAAGTTTCTAAAGTGTATAAATGTCTTCCCCTGGTGTCCGCCATAAATCTCCTGAGCAGGTAATCAGGTGTGGTCTTAACTTCTTTCGGCTCTGCATCAAACGATTTTATCCAAAGTTGTATCTTCCTGTTCTGTGTGAGATTTAGAGATATTCCTTTGAATTGGAATTGTTATACCATCTGAGAATTTGGTAGTAGGAAGATTTAGGGAATGGTGGCGAACGATACATAGCTCAGAACATCCGGATATTTGGGTTCATAATCATTAATTATCAGTTAATTATAATGGTTTGAGAACATTGATTTTTATTGTCATGGAAAACAAGTTCAAAGGTAAAATAATTTTATTTACACCTGTAGTTTCTGTGGAATATTTTTATTTATAATTTATTAGTATTTCAAGGATTTTATTATTGATTGTGGACGATTGTTTCATGAATCATGAATTTTAAGGTGGGTAGAAGGCGCCTTGTTATGATAACCCTTCTTGCGCGAGAGTATGAGACTTTAATTCAATCTCCTTGAATCCGTTTGAATTGAAATCTTCGTTATAGTTTAAATTCTTACAGTTCCTTAATTATTATAAACAAGTTAATGGATTAAACTGGTATTTGGTATTAAATTATTTTCTGTTGCTTTTCAAATATATTTAATAATAATCATCGATATCTTTTTTATAAAAGTTTAAAAAATGAAGGAATTTTATCTACCAAAATCGTTTTCCATAAATCTTTGGAAATTTAATAAGCTTCAGTTTAAAAAATACTTTAAAGTAGGTTGAGAAGTGCGACCCTTGGATCGTTTTTTGAGCCAAAAATCCGCTTTTTACTCGCTGTGTCGGCAGCCTTTGCAGCATTTCTTGGGGCTTCTCTATTTGGGCATTTTGATATCTGTATGTAGGATTTCAGGATTTCACAGGGAGCTTACAACTTACATCGACAAGCGGTTTCTTCCGGGAAGCGGTTTTTAGTCGGTTTCTCGACCGATCACTTTGCCGACTCCTCATGAAACGTGTGTAACGGTCGGTCGTATAACGTTGATGGTTACGTTATAATCATAAATCCTTTTTACACCGTAGCATTATGCGCGCGGTGTTTATATACACGATTCGCGTTCCAACGCCGATTTTACTTACACAAAGTCTTAAAAGTATAGCCACTTTTTTTCAGAAGACGCTACACCAATTTTAATTTTATGTACTTCCACGTCAGTCATTCTTAAATTAAAATTATTTTGCATATTTTTGTTATGTTTCGAGATTTAAAATGAGCGACCCGAGAATTCCGAGGATAATTTTTTAATTTTCTTATCCTTTGCTTATATTTATCAAATTATCAAAGGAAATATTGTTTGATAAGGTATTTGTGATTTATCCAAGTTTCCCTCTCACGTTGAACATTTCTGGATAATTTACGATTGATATCGAATGAATACTTTTGTCGACATTTTCTTAATTAATTTATATAAATTTACATACACATTAAAATAAAAGTAAAAAATTAGAAAGTTTGAATTAAATTCAAGGCTCTCAACCTATGATAAATACACATATAGTTGCATACATTTATGTAGTATAAGTTAATCTCAAAGATTGATCGATAGACATGCATTTATTAGATTTTATTTAATACACTCTTTGGTTGAGAATGGGCACTTTTAGATCCTTCACATTCCGAAACTCGGATAAGACAATCATTTACGCTCACTAATATATCGCATGTAGACGGTGTTTGATTCCGCAACAGGTTTTCAACATTATTATCTGTTTGGTGACGATAATAAATTAACTCGATTATACGTTTCATTGTTGTAACCCTGGTACCGTGCACTAGGGCATGGGAAACTCAACTACTGAAAGAAACAACTCTGTCTCGCACTAATTGCTATGTTTCCTGTTTCATTAATGTCATAGGAGACAAATTGGAGTTATTTATATCTTTTATCGCTTATGCCTTGAACGTTATTGTTTGATATCAAAAGACAAAACCTGAAACTTCCCTACAGGAAACCCAACTTATTTAAAGTCTTATCCTGGAAAGAAAAGTCATAATAAATTATTTTTTTTTTACAGATTGCAACAGAAGCAGAAAAATCACGAGCTTCAGATTTAAGAATCCAACATGAAAATTACGAAGCTGAGCGAACTGCACTTCAGAAGAATTTTCGCAGTGAAACTATTAAAATGGTAAGTCTCCTTATGTTCAAATAAGACCTCATAAAACCATGAGAATTTCTTGACATTGTCGTTAAACTAGAAATTGGTTTTTTTACTATCGCGAAAAACCTTTTACGACTACCTTACGCTTGTATTTAATTTATATGTAAATAGAAGCACAAAGCATTTCAAAAACATCAAAACGAATCGCGGGAAATTATCCGCAATATAACTTTCAGTTTTAACGCTGACTTTCGTTTCGAGACTTCCACCACATATTCGATTGAATTCTAGAGAACTGAATAGTAAATCAAGTGCTGGAAATTGAAATTTTATTCAGACGTATAAAAAAGCGTGATTGTATTTTCATGCAAGTCATGCACCTCTTTGTTTCTAATTTTGGCATTTTCTATACTGCTCATTTAAATAACGGTTCCTTGTAGGGCTTGCAATACGTAGGAGATGATTTATACAAATATACCCTGACTGCGCCCAAGACTTGCGGGAAGTCATTTCACAGTTATATTTTAGTATTAAAATGACCTCCAGCAAGTCTTACCAGAGTCGAGTATTTTTTTAGAGAATAGATAAGCATTGTGGCGGAAGAAACCGTTACAGCTAGACACCCTATAGTAATATATGTCAAACATAGTGCGTTTTCCGATGTAATACTTCGTAGATTAATCTATAGGTTTTTTAAAAATTAAGCACCATTACAGAAACATTCATTTTATATGATGTAGACCACTTAGAGGCGAGTTGCCATCTTCAGAATGACAAAATCTCCTTTCTAACACCCCGATAAGGTACTAGATAAATGATGTTCTAATTTCTATTCACTCTCTGCCAAGTTTCTAAGTTATACCCTGTTCTCCATTTGGGTCCACTCTTTATTATCTTCTGAAGTGTAATAATTCTTTTAGCGACTCGAATGAAAGTTGGCTGAATAAAAAAACTGAGCTGGTACCCAGGTGGACAACTGACAAAGATATATTTAATATCTGTCAGCGATAGCTTTTTCTTTAAAAACTGATATATAAAATAATACTAAAGTAGGTTCCCCGGTTTTCTTGGTTCTAGAGGTCTCTAGCAACTTGATTTTGTAATATTTTCCTAACAATTCTTCTTAACTAGCCACATCATCCTAAAGTTCAAGCCTATGCACAACGAACCCAGAAGAAGGTCATACAAAAAAAATGATTGAGCGTGCAACGCAGGATAAAGCATGTTGTTAGACACCTACGAGCGTGTGAACGTCATCTATTATTATTGTTACGTTCGAAGCCGTGGAGGACTTTTTTTCACTTCTCCAAGTGCAGCAACGTCATTATCTGCTCTCAATCGCCCCCTTCATTCCTCCCAAGGAGTTTCCTTCTTTTCTATTTCCCTCTGATTTCAAGATCTCAACCACCAAGTTCCCAAGACGAAAGAGCAAATGCAAGATAAGTAGAATTTACCGTATTCTTTGCGGTAACGAATGCGAAATGGAGTAGACAAGAAAGTGAAGTTGTATAGAATGAGGATGTGAAAAACAGATAATAAAACTGTTATCTTACTTGGCTCAACTTCTCTCAAAATCACAGTCCATTTGCTGTCTAATGATACTGCGAATTCTTCGTACAGCATCATAAATTCAGAATATCTGAAATCTTTTTGCACTTTGCTCTCTCGCATTATATACATAAAATGTATAATAATATATAGAGAAAACCCTAATGTGCAAGAATTTCCCATATTTGCATGAATGCGGGCATAAGTGCCTTACAATTTATACAGCAGTAACGATATCGCCATTTTTTGTCGTCGGTATAATACTCTCGCACTTTCCTCTCGTAACCAGCACTGGTGACACATTATGTCTGCAAAATAAATGAAGGCACTATTCTTTGCGTTGAAAACACTTTTGATCCTATATCTCCCTCAGTGCCTCGGGTATTATGACGATATTTATAGGCGTTGCTCAAGACATTCTCGAGTATGTACATTTTTATCCAAAGAGAAACGCACTTGAATCAGTTGATGAAACTGAGAACCAGCATAAAAGCGCACAGCAATTTTAAAAGCGTGCCCGCATAATCTTTATGGGCTCTCCAACCAAAGACAATTAAATCCAGAGTTTTTCGAATCCGCGCAGTTAAGGGCCACTTTATATTCAGGGTGGCCACATATCAGGAAAGTCAGGAAAAATGAAGAATTAAGGAAGTTATCCCTCGATTTATTCAACTAACGAAGTTACATCTAAACGTTTCCTCCGGAACGCAAAAAGGTGAAAAAAAGAAGGGTATATAAGATGGCAAATTAGAGCGAGCTCACGAAAATCCTAAAAATAGTGTGGGAAGATATTTCGCGTAATTATACGTCCGGAGACTCTCCTACTGCAGTGGCATGGCAAGCATTTCGCATGGTGGATAATCTGTTGACCAAAATTGGACTGGAGTCGATTAGAAAGGATTTGGACCACGGATTTTCAGTCAGAGTCAGACTCAGGCCTGGGGCCCAATTTTTAATAACTGCCTTTACTGGCCACTCTGCCGTGGGAGTATCGCGTGCCAAAGGCCCTAACCACACCCCTCGAGGGCACACTTCCATCACATTATCAACCTAAGAATCATAGGGCCTTCACATTGCATTCGCACGAGATCAACGACAGAGACTGTTCCATTTCAAAGATCTATTATCTTCCATAGCTGTGAGGGTAAACGATCTTCGAAAAATGCAATCCGAGCCTTCCCACTGACTCCAACAGAGTCAGTGAATCAACATTAGATATTTTTAATAGCTGGAACATGTTTCATTTTGTGTTACTCATCGAAAGGTGCTTTGACTCTAACAGAGTGGCTACAGGTCAGGGAAATGCGAATATTCTTTGAGAGAATTGAGAGTCTGTCCATAATTTTTTTAGTGACACTTCAGATTTAGTGAGGATTCCAGCCCCTACCATAAAGCAACGTAAAGTTATTGTTTCCTCGAGATTGGCGAAGTTTCGCAAAAAAGTCACTAACCCTGATGTAATATATTGCAAAGGAAATGTCTTGAATTGAAATCGCGACTGATTTAATACAAAAAATAAGATGGAGGTCGATGCCATCGATCGAACTCAATGGATTGTAAGGCAATCGTGCTCGGGCGAAAGGCTCTCTCGTCTTTCGTTTCTCGTATGGACCCCGAGGGTCTGCCTTCACCTTGCCTTTCCTAACTTCGTGAGTGAGAGCACCAGCCGAGAAAGCCATGGTGAATTACCACCAAATGGGCGAAAAGCCTTAATTTCATGACTGCTTCCGATCTGTCTTTTTATCGCCAGTCACATGTTGATTGGTTGAAATGAAATTTTTGATGCAGAAATACAAGTAAATTGAAATTAGAAGTCAATTATATTATTATAGTCGAAGCAACTATGAAAATATTAATGAGAAGTTGAGATTAAAGCTTAATTATATTTCTACTCGAGCATTGGAACACTTTCACTCATCATAACATATAATTATTCATCAAATGATTAAATCTATAATCAAATCAACCTTGAACAAAACATTCTCAATTTTGATTACCAATGATTTCATTCCTCAAGCTCATTAGAGCCAAAGAAGTATGTTTGTTTCTAAAATAACTCGCGTGACGATGAAAGTGCAAAAAGAGAAATCCTGATGAAATACAGTAATACACTATATGTGGATGTTTGCAATACTTGCTATAAATTACCGTTTGTTTCAAGCAAAAGTTATTTTAAAACTAAAGACTCGATGTCTCATGGACGTTTCTTGAAGGTAAAAAACAGAAAATATGCATTTCCTGGTCTATCCAATGATAATTGTGCTGCGTGGGAAATAGTTCCGCACGTTTAGAAACTCCTAGGAGAAATGGTGATACGTTTTACTATACACAGGAAACTAAAATACTTGTAAAGTATGTCAATTTTTATGTCAAGGTGAGCCATAAACATGTGAAACAAGGAAAGTTGAAAGAGCAGTTTTGCTCAAAAGCTAATTTCTTTTATTCTCTCCTACAATTCTTAACATATATTTTAAGGGACCCAGCCTATAATTTGAAACACTTTAATTTGCTCTAAGTACTGGTGCAATAAATCCAATATCGTTTATCTCATTACTCGCGAGTGGAAACGATAAACATACTTGGTCCAATTGAAATGAGCTTTTTATGAAAATAAACAATGACTTTGCATCAAGTGAGATTTGTATCCATTAAGGACAATTTATATACCCTCAACCTTTTTGATCTTTTATTCGCAATCTTTCGCGAAACAATGTGGCGGATATACCTAGTCGTGCATAACAATCGGTAGGTTATTACGTGCGTACGCATGCAATCTCCCACACTTGGATTATCTAGTATCTTGTCCAGCTTACGAGCGACGACCTTGAAGCGTGACAAGAGGCAAATTCTTGCTTGTATGAAAGGGTATATGAAAGAAGGAATCCTTTCAAAGGTGTCATAAATCAAGCTAGAACACTTTTTCATGATGAAAAACAAGAAATACGAATTGCGACCTTCCATTCCACTAATCAGACTGATAAAGCCTGTATCAATTATTTACAGGATATGCATTTTCATATACATTCGCTGAGAATACTCTCCGAGTTTCTTATTTCTATTCCAAACAGTTTTTCATCAGTTTCCAGTTGGAGTATTAGTGCAACAAGTTCCTCTTAAAGGGATGTTTATCAAATTCCGGAAACTAGTCTGAAGTAATAATACGACTTCGTGATAGAACCACAGAACCTAATTTTCTCTTTACGGTTGAGTTATCCTTGAGGATCTGAGAATGATCTGCGACCCTCTCACTACCCTGACTTGTATTCATTGCAGCTAGGTGCGAGCTAAAAGTATAAGAAGAAAAAGATGCACTCGGTTGAGAGGGTATACATCTAACACTCTTCTTGGCGACGTAATATAACATCCGTAATACCTACTCGGGTGGAGAATATCAAATAATGCAACCTGCATTGCAGACCACGCATTGGGGTCGGTCGTTCGTTCCTCAGTAGGTATTCCCACGCTGCCGAGAAACTCGTTTGACCGCCGCCCAAATTCACACGCTCGACCGAGTAAATCTACGATGAAGTTGCAAGTTCATCGAGCCCGAGGATCTCTTTACGCAAGTATGTCCGTGTACGAATTTTTTGCGGCCTAAATAGCAGATCTAAATGTCCTCCAACTTTTTCTTTTACATCTCAGCCATTCTATTCACTAGAAAGCACTTCTTCCAGAAGACATTTTGTATGAAGGTCAGAGAGATTCTTGGTACTCTGGATTGTACTTCCTGATATAAATTATAAGTCCTCTAATAACAGTACATTGTTTCGTTTATATTTATACTCTACCGGAAGCCCAATGAATCATAAAATCTTGAAATAGGACAAAAGCTTCATTTCAGAGAACATCTGCCAGCTTTTACCTGGAAAAGGTAGACTGCCGATTACAAGTACGTTTACTAATTTACACAAAGGAGACAACTGGAAACAACTGACTTCCAAATTCTATTGATGATATAAGCACTATAATAGCTACTACAACACGGTGGTCCTAAACCCTTTATTGCAGTACACTGGCAAAGGGACTTGCATATCCTAATTACCTACAGCGTCGAATCTCGATTTACGATAACCTCTTCTGGTCGAAAATGTGCAAAGAAGACAGGTCAAAGAGGTCCCCGAAGAGGCGTGAACGAAACAACAGTTTTCCACTTGAAGTTGCTTGGAGTAGGTTGATCCGTGGAAAATTGTCATCTCTTCCAAAATTCCTGGCAAGTGCATTCAGTACAGTTTAAATACAAAATGCCATTGTGGTGATTTATTTTACCTACGTTCGAACACCAAGGAAGACTTTCTGACTTTCTGTCACACGCTGCGAAAATATCCTTCCCCCGTGGTCCACAAGGTATTTTTTTTCATGTTTTCTAAAGATTTCGATCAGTGTCGGTTCGTTTTGATGTTGAAATGCAAATCCATAATTGAAAAAGCATTCATTTCTGAGATGTACAAATTGCGAAGAATTTGCGTAAAGAAAGTTGTGCTATATATATGTATAAGTAATATGACGCGTCCTTTTGACAATGATAAAATAAGTACGTATACTGATATGTTGAAGATTACGAAACGCTAAGTCATGAAATATTTACGTCAAATCGTGGCGTCTCTTTGTAGGTCTTAAGACCGATTTCCACGCTTATGAGCTTACAAAAGACAGGATACATAATTCCACATATTTTCATTGGTTAATCTTCTCAGTGACCTTAGAGTCCGAGAATTTCAGAATGCGATGTTAATCCTGAAGTTAAAAAAAATCTAAATTCGCCACACACGTGCATTACAGATGGATGAGATACGCAGCAAGAGCAGAGAGATCGAGAAGCTGGAGAAACTCCTGCGTGAATGCTCGCAAAGTAACCGGAAGCTGCGGTCGAGGGAAGATGAAACGGTGAGTAAGAGACTAAGACTAAGAGGAATCCTTACTAAATTCCTGGCGATACGAATGCAAGTATAGTATAACATATATTTTACTCGTAAGCATGAGATAAGTTCGGTGTTGAAGAAACTGGCTGTGCCATTCGCGAGTACTTCAATTTTGAGTGACAGCGGATCCTGAAAGTTCCATGGAGCGAACGAATAAGTGTACTTAAGGTGGTATATCACCAGGTACGATAACGCAAAACGACACCGCGGTGGCCCAAGTGCAGTCTATCAAAGTCCAGAGGCAAAAGCGAGTGCACAGCTTTTCTTATTGCCAGGGCCGCATTATAATGCCATTTAAATATCCTCTGATTTACCATTTTTTTCATTGAAAACCTATCAAAGCTTGACTGAGGCATATTAGCTCCTCAAAGAGTAAATAATCAAGAGTCTATCCTCAATTTTAGGAATAAATGCCTATATTGCGAGACAGCTTTCTTAGAAACCGAATCTATAAAATAAATTAAATGTAAAGTTGTCCCTTCCGGTTCGATTTAACATGAAAGATTCGTGGCTCGTGACCTGAAGGCGTTCCACACTTAAAAGCCACGGTAATCGATGAGTCGCGGTCCTTCGTCTTCGTTCACTAAAACTTGGGATATCGGAAACTCATAAAAACTTAATGCGTATCTCTTCAGCTACTGAATCCGCTTCTTAGTACCATCCTTGTACTAGTGATCCACAGGTTCATTGAACTCATTATAATTATAAGGAAAAATGATTTACGATTAAATCATTTACAGTTTATTTCCTTATCTCAAGATTTTTTTAAAAAACATCTTTTAAATCGGGTTTAATGTTGATTTAATGTTAAGAGAAAATCAGTTAGACGTCAGTGAAGGTGCTAAACTACTTGCTTTTGTCGTATAACGCAAAAGATGGACAGAAATGCTATTACTGCAAAAGCACCTGTCAAATACTGACAGATGCTTTAGTACTAATAGCCTTTCTCCTCAGAACTCTTATAGAGTCATTCTCGATAAATGCTCTAGTCGGAACTTGTTGTCTGCATCAATATGTGCTTTCCTTGTCCTTTTGCAAAAAAATCAGGTTTTAATCACTCACAACTATTGGCCTCTGTCTATAATATGTTATTTAAAAATCCTTTCAAGATTCTGTGTTTATAGAGAAGAAAGTCTTTCTCGGATGATTGACGTCTTAAATGTTGTATTAAATTTAAGATTGATCTGAGATCTTGGATTTATTTAATTCCATTCTTTATTATTCTTGTGTTTTTCTCTCGGTTTTTCCATCATGTGGTAATAAAATATTTTTACGTGGGTTGGTCACTTCCAAGTCTTTACGACAACTACAATATTTTTATTTAGTACTTTTTAAGTGTGGAATAAAGCCTCAGGAAATATTAACTGCTGATTAGAATTTCTACTTTTGTGCTTGAAAGTGGAGTTTATTTTAAGGAGGTCAAATATTAACTGGAAAATAAACATTTATAGTTTTTTTTTTCGTTAATGTGAACACGTACGATTTCGCACGTTACTTCATATACTGGCAGTATAGGAAACCGTTAGAAAAGTAATAGACTCAGACTCAAGTGTAGTACGGTATTGTTAGAGCGTTATGTCTACGTGAGCTTCTGATGACCTGACCCGGCCTCACCGTAAGTTAATAACTTCATTAAAATGCAATTATGTTTAAAGAGCTTCGAGGACTCTTTTCTCTCCTATAGTCAAGTTTTATTTCGTGACGTCATGCTGTGTTTTGATTTGACGTTTATAATAAATTACTGCTCAGGATTGAATCGTTTTTCGCCCTGCTGCGAGATCTGTTCTTGTAATTATAACTTTATTCACGTATCGACTTTCTACACTGAGAACAAAAATTCGATATACCAGCTCTTAAAGATATAAATTAATGCATTTATATTTATGATTTACTGGATTTTATCGTGCATTCTTTCTAATTATATCTTTTGATTCTTAATAGAACCTGTTTCCAAGGAACACTAATCAATACACAAAAATTCATTCATGCCACAGGAAATCCCAAACCCGCATATCTAAATTCAAACAAATTCTTTTCACCAATCCTACCACACCTGAGATGTCCTCTTAGCTCCGTCGGACATTCATTATGAAGCAATTAGCGTTCTTAAATTGATAGCACTCTGTGTGTGGAGAGCGCAATTTAGCGACACGATTCTCGTTCCGGGAATGTGTCTACATACTATGTGCCAAGCCCAGTGACTTCCTCGTCTAGGAATGTTTGTTCGTCTGTTTAAGTAGGAAGAGGGACTCGTAACTTCAGCAAAGGAAAAACTTTCAATTACTGTGTGGATAGTTTTTTAGATTAGAGGTTTTATTAGAGGCGAGAGTTTCAAAAACTAGACAAGGGGGAAATTTTAGCCAAAAGACTTAACAGAAGAAAATATTAAGTGCCAAAAGAACTAAAATTGGTACCAATGGTAACTCGGTTGGGTCTTGATCCAGTACAGGTCTGGTACCATCCTTTCTGGTTATTATCGATGTTACCAGATTAGTATCACTGGTCCTGGGTCACTACTACTGATTCCAGTTCAGTATTATTGATTACCAAGTTATTATTGATGGTACCAGGCTAGAATTGTTGGTACCAAGTTATTATTGATTGCACCAAGTCTCTATATTGATGGTACCAACTTATTATTAATGGTATAAGCTCATTATTGCTGGTACCAAAGTATTATTGAAGGTTTTAGACCGAAATTGGTGTTAAAGTGGTACTTTTTTCCTGTGTGGGTTGGTGGTAGGAAGTATTGCTTCATTAATTCGAGACAAACGAGTGCGCGACTTGATGAGAATGATGAGCATGGCTCGTGCTTCACGCTGCTCGCATATAGTACGCCAAGGGAAGTAAAGGAAAGGATGTAGCCTACAGGTAGTAGAAGCTGTAGAAGGCCTCCTTCTGACTTCAGTCTTGTCTAGACGTCCGTCGAGTGCGCACACTCCGGCGCTTTCGCGGTATCGTAAATCGTTTTTGCCATTCGTTTTTTCCGGTGAAATAGCGAATTTCGGAAGTGACATAAAAGTGTTTTGGCCTTGAGCCTTCAACTTGTTCTCGTTATATGAGTCCTTCAGGACAACGCGCACCTGATGGGGTTCGCGTGGAACGAGGTGAGAATTTATCTCGCTCTACTAATTAACTATCATTTTATAATAGAATTAACGTTCTATTAACTCACTGTTTTATTACTGAATTACATTTTCAGTAGAAATATCACAGTATATATCACAGTTGTAAATTGTTTTGCATGTGTCTATTCTCTTGGTAACAGTATTCAAAATGATCTCAACAATTGTATAATATATGAGTGTCAGCGGAAATATTTAAAACACGTGTCTCGAATTTTTTTGTTTTAAATGTCACGATCCTGCAGGTATGCAAAGTGAACGCAACTGCTAATGTATATATTTTTATAGGTCTTTTATGTACTAGAATAGCTTGCAAGAGGGGCAGTCTATATAAAGAAGAAAAGTGCGCTATAATTACACTCTCATTAAGAAATTTCGGTTAAATTTAGTTCAATTACAGTGAATAGAGATCGGCTTTATATTTTGACATTCCACATTGAAAGAGAAATGAAGTAAAAACGGTATAATTAGAAACAATGCTTTATAAATAATTTAAGGGACTTTCAGAAGCATCTCTTCATATATTAAAATATCACAATGTGCTTTAAATAGAAACCCCGTACCTTAGAATAAAATTACACAGCTATAAAATCAGTAATTACCTTTATAAAAAAGGAAAAAATAAGCAAGGAAAAGAGTTACAATACACGAATTAGGTGAAACATACAGGTACGTGAAGAGAATTCTCACCCCTCCTCTTTACAGTTATAGGATAAAAAAATATTCTCATATTAATTTAATTACACAGAAGATAATCTGCTGATAATAATATTTTGAATTGTGAGACCTTGCGGGCAGGTGAAATAATATGATAGAGCACTAGTTATGATGTTTATATGACAATTTATTTGAGTAAATATTTAGTAGTGGTAGAAAGTGAAGACCGACCTTGGGATAAACCCAAGATGATTAAAATATAAATATAATTAATAATTATGGTCACAACATGAATATTTAAAATAAATGTCTGAATATTATGAAAAAAAGACTTCTGAATTTACATACAAGTAACTCGTGCTCAAGAGTATCTTTGTTTCCCACGCCAAATATTAAAATCTTGACCTTCAGAATTTTTTTGAGATTCGAATTGTGCTATTGTCCTCTTGTAAGTCAGGTTCTCTATTACGAGATCAAGTACGGAATGCGTAATCGAGATAGTTGAGTAGTAAAGGAAGACTTTCCAGTTTTCAAACTGCTATAATGTCAACGTGACCATCGTGAGAATTGCAATTATGTAGCATACTCGCGCTCAGATTGCAGAATGAAATGTCTGCGGGTTTTTCTTGACCTGAAAACTCATGCGTTACAATATTATGCCGGATGCTTGTTATTACATATATGTCGTTTGATTCTCGCCTGCACTTTATTTTACCTCGTGGCATCGATATTGACGCTTATAGAGGCGTGGCAATGCAATCTGCTACGCACAAATCAAATCTAAAACGAGGTCTGTCGATAGTAACTTTAATAAGAAGCAAAAGAAGAGTTTGAAGGAGCTACAGTGTCCAATACTCTTAAACTATTAATTAAATTATATTTTTGTTTTAAAATTGAAATTTATAGCTTGGAAACACTTAACATCAAAGCGAACTGCAATTTATGCGGGAGATTTATTCACAATTGTGAATTCAATCAAATGTAAAATGCCACCAATGTCGATTATGCGCATCTCGTCGACACACTGACCTTTCCCACTTTTCGGTTCCTTCTCTTGAAAGCAGCAGGTACAGAATCTTGATAACAAAAGTACAAATCGAGAAGTCGGTCAATCTCTGTCCAGAGATTGCAATTTACGAACTGTCATTTACTGACTTACTAATTAGCAGTTGGAAATTTACATATCTATACTTTATAGTATGGTGTACAGGATTATAATTCGGATTTTTTATGAACTTTGTAGTTTACATGTAATATTACATATCAGTCGGGTGGAGTATGTTTAAATTTTCACGATAAGGTCTTTCCTGAAAAACTGAGATGTAAATTGATACAAGAACGGCAATAAAGTAATAAAACTTTCGAAAAGTTCAATGGCGCTTTCTCTGCGGCGACGTTACAAGAAGTCAGTAAGTTTTTCATGGTCAAGATCTCCAAAAAAAATAGACTTCCACGACTCATAAATACGATCGTAAAAGGGAATGGTGAGCAGGTTATATATGCTCTTCACGGCGGTACGCGTTTCGTAAACTAATCTCGTCACTTTCGACGTTTCGCATAATTTAGATTCCTCGAGCCGTGAGCACGACTTTCCTGCATTTACATATGTGTGCGCTTTGCCGCCTTGTGCTCGTGGATCTGTTTCTCTATTTTTCCTTTTTTCCGGCGTTGCATACGTACACGAACAAGACGAGCCGCACGTGACTCTTCTTCAGACTCGAGCTTGTTTATGTGAAACGTGGCAGGCACGATTAACAATTAGGTAACAAAGTGCTGCAGAATACACAATGTTGTTTTTTCCTCCTCCGTCCTCACAATCACGAATTATCTCTTCTTTCTCTAGCCTAATTACAATTAAAGTCGGTTAGATCTGTTTTTCTTAGGAGTCTTAGGACTACCCTAAATCAGCCAAATTGTATCTAATTGACCGAAATTTATTTTAAAGTTGCTTAACTGGTTATTACCTCGGTTATTACTGAAAATAGGAGAATTTCTATACAGTCTCTTCTGTGAGTAAATTGCTTGAATATGAATATACACAATGCAGAAACTTTTCTGAAGATTGGGGACAACGTCATTATAACTTGGAAAAATTTGGCATAACGAGTTTGATATTTACTGGAAGCATCACTTATCCAAACAATGGCACAATTCCACAACACGTGTGGGCAACTATTATGCGGCAAAAACGAATGCAGATTCGCTATGATACAAGCATCACTGCTGAATGTTGTGGTAAATAAGGCTTCCCATATAATTGCGTCAACATTGTCCCGTTAAAGAATATCCTTTGGCACCTCATACCGCCTCTCATAAATTCTCGAGCAACCTACGCGACGAAGTACAGTGTCACTTCTGAGATTCTAATTCCGATGTGCCGCGATTCTAACATTATCGATGACCTATCCTTACGACTGTGCAGAGTCAGGTGTCGTGTCGAGAAAACGTGATGCTTGGAACTCGTTCCCATGTAGGATTGTCGTGAGTCACTGTCTACGCGAATGTGTAGACAGGAACTGCAATACATGCAAGAAATGTGAACAACGTGTGAGGATTTCTATATATAAAATAATAGTTGGACAGCCAAAATCAAATTAACAATTTCTGTGAAAGCATTCATGTAGATACAGCAAATAAATACAAGAGCTTGTGGATTCTTCTTGTAGACACTTTGCTTCTTCATGCAGACGTACCTTTATGCGCTCTATCTACCTTTGAATACATACGTGTCTTATGTACTTGCCTATACCCATTGTCCCTCTTCGAGGTAGAGCACACTGCGAATTTCAATGACTTGAGACGCGCAAAACTGACAAGGGAGAATATATTAGTCTCTGATATTTTAGAATATATTGAGAATATACTACTAGGGATACATTCAGAATATGTATACAGAGAGACGCCAGCCTGACATATGGACATGGTAAATTCCATATTCCCTCTTATTATTCAAAACATCGTGAAAAATGAGTAACTCAACGGCGATTTGCTTCTTTATTATTCCAGTCAGGTAGAGACATTGGTGAAATCTACCAAAATAGAATTTCTCCAAAAATATAAACTACGTCACTTTCATTTGCACTTTTAAAGATTATGTTCTTAAATTAATTTCTAATTACGAAAATAATCTTCCAATGCTCCACGTGCAGAGAGAATCTTTGCTTGGAATCTTGCCTATTTATTCTCTTTTATTTTGACATCTCTTTTAACTGAAATGAAAGATATACGGTTTTTCATTGTTCTCTGTTCCACTCAATGCCAAGCGTGTAATTACCCCCGACAAAGTGCTTTCTCGTAATGATTCTGCTTGCTCGCTTCACAGTGAGATGCATTGAGTGGTCCATTTATCGCAAGAAACCTCCATGGCATGTTGTAAATTGATACCCTGATAAGGATCGATCCACTTGTATGTGAATTGATAACTCGCTGATTAGAATCGCTGCTCTCAAATCTGTGTCAGCTGTGATAATTTAATTTTATGTTTATACTGTGGAGAAAAAGGATAATAGGAGTCATGAAGATTGTGCAACGACAAGTAATATTTCTCGTATAATAAAGGTTATTGTCTGCTTGATAAATATTGCTGGCAAAAGTTTATTACTCAAAGGAATGTCTAATGAAAAAGAAAATTTCTTATTGTCCTTTGTGAATTTTTATTCTCGGAGAAGGTACTTTTTCTTTCAAGCACAATAAATTAAGACCTACAATTGCAAGTTTAATTATGGCGTGAATACACACTTTGTCAAAAAGAGAATGGACAGGAATAAATTTTGCAAACTTATCAAGATTCTAGGGGTTTATTTTTTGACGCCTGCTGAGATTTATCGGCTTTAGAATACGTATTTTTAAATTGTACCTCCGGTTTGTCCCGAGTCGCTTTCGTGGTTGGAAAATGGAAACAGGAGAAATGCTAATACAGAGCGTGTAGCATACATTCACTGGATTCGGGCCAGCGCTTCCAATCCTGCAACACGTGAATCTTCCTTTCGAATTGTCGACGACGAATCGCCAATAAAGTCAGCTCGATAAAATAGAAAATGCGCCTGGCTTGCATGTCGATCGGAGATCCAATACTTGCGCGTGTAAAAGAATGAATTTCCATTTTGTTGAAATATAAATAAGAAAGTCGAGGTTATCGGATAGCAATACAATACTGCTCGCGAGGAATCGGTGCCATTTTTACTGTACAAGATTTGATTTACATAAAATTGTATAAAACGATTCCTTCTCATTTTCTGCTGTTTCTAGTTCGAGTCAATGTGGGAAAGTGAAGTCTTTGTTTCTCTTGGAAGTTTTTGAGGGAGCTAAAAAAATAGTAGTTCGTGTTTTGCCTCTGTTGTGCTCAGGGAGCACTGGAGCGTGTTTCTTCCGGTGAAGTCTGGTGATAAAGAACTGTAAACATTGTATGTACAAAACCGTGCTCATTAGGACCATTTTTCATCAGCCCAGAAGAGAAATCTCATTCTAACTACATATACGTAGTTAGAATGGAAAATCTTGAAAAAATATTGAAGCTTTTTAATTTTCAATCCTTGAAAGGAATTGTAACGAACGTAGGCTTGATCAGTGAGCTACTTTTCAAATGTAGCTTTCCCGTCGACAACTGTCGAGTGCCCTACGTGTTCCATTCTTGAGAAGATAGACAGCAGCTACGAAGCACCTGCATTACTCCAAGAATGGATGAAGCCAGTGCTTCTCTAGTCAATTATACATGTAGCTAGAAATCCTGGTTCTTTCGAGTCAGAATCCACAGAGAGTGGATTATTATAGTCTATCAAGTCTCGTAAACTCGAAACTCGACTCGATACGTTAATGATTATTGCCGATGACGCTGGGACATTAATAGCGGGTGGTCTACTGATCGAATGCTGATACCTTTCGAATGCGTCGCCTTCGTCAACCCATAAACCTTCCAACCTTTATTAGCCGGCGTCTTGACATGCATACCGATTCTCCAAACGCCATTAGCAGACGTTATATTTTAAAGGCACGCTTCCTGTGCATTCCAAGTATTATGCTTGCTTGTTTCTGGCTCGTGCCGCGATTCGCCTCTTGGTTCTCGTAATTATGCTTTAAATCGCGTGGGCTTCAGCGGAAACGCTAAATGTCTTTGAAGACTTTGTTAAGTAAGCGAGCTCATAATAATCATCATATTATTTGTTTGTTTCGTTGGAAGTATTCGAACAATGGTAGGTCGTTTGAAAACTTCAAGTAAAAGAGGATTTTCCTAGAGATCCAAAGAGAGACTTGCGAGTAATCTTCTTTTTCATAATTTATGAGAATTTTATACGCTTCTCGACTAAAATAAAATTTCAAAGAAGTTCTGGAATTTATTTGGTCAGGATCCACACCTGCTTCTTTATCCTTTCTTCACTTTATCGTCCTTGTTCTTACTCCTTTGTTATCTCTTCCTCATTCTCTACTTTATACCCTCTACATTCTCCTCGACATTCTCTATTTCATTCTCCTTGCACTCTTCTTTCTTCCTTCATGTCTAGTAACTTGATGATTTAATCTTTCTTGCTTTCAAATATTGCTTTCATATTTTCTAAACATGTTTATCATTTTTAGTTCTATGCTCTAGTCACACTTTGAAAATATAAGTCGGAAAAATATTTACATAACTTTGCGAAAAAGTTATCTGCAATTTCATCGATTTTCAGACACTCTATTTAACAAGTTTACAGCTGGAATAACTGAGTAAATATGCTTTATCTAAGAGGAAATGCGTCAGTTCTTCCAATACAAAGAATTGACTTTCATCTTCGCTCGTGTTTCCTGTTGAAAGAGAACGCAATTTTGCTAATTTTACAGACTTATTTGCTGTAAACTTTGAACATATTATTTCAATCTAGTGATTAAATATCAAATCCCGTTAATTTCAAATACTATTTCCTTAGAATAGTTTTAAGAATGTTCTACTAAATAATATCCTACTCAGAAATTCGTTCTAAGGTTTAGCTAGTCATTCAGGTACACTTAGTCATAAACTTTGTCCTGTACCTTATAGAAAATCGTAATTTGGTTTTCCCCACTTTTACTATTTTTCCCTTTTCTTCGATAACTTCGTCGCCAGGACCCAAGTAAGGGTCCCTTCAGGACAGATAGATCAGCCAGGTCAGTCTCCGGTCAGTCTTCGGTCAGTCTTCATTTAGTACACTACGAAATATCTATACTCAAGTAAATTGTGATATTGAAATCATAACTTGTGCTCTATCATATTATTTCACGTGCTCGCAAAAGCTCCTACAGTGATAATTATCACAAACTGATTTAGTGTCGCGCGTGTGTGATTTAGTTTTTGCGTGTAGGTGAGAATTGCAACTCTCTAGGCTTTAAGGAGTGGAGTCGCGTGGGAGAATCCATATTTGCAAAGACTTACGCCTAATTCTCTATCATGGAAAATCAAGTATGTAATTCCAGTTAATTTCAATGCCTACTTATTAATAATGGGCGTTTATTCCGTATTTCAACGTCTAATTGTCCAACTTGCTATGTATCTCTAATAGCTTCTTCATTTGCCTCTTTTGTACACGAACATAAGATGTTAACTTGACACAATTAATATTCACAATTACGCACTTCTTGGAAGATCTTATTACTTCCCAGCTGCATTTATATTACACTTATGCTCGTGAATTTACGTTCAAGTCACTTACAACTCTCTAAACTTGAATCAGTGAAATTTAACTGATTACCAGTCAAATTCCACTGATTTGCAGTGACTCTTTTCTCACGATTTTAATCAATGAAAAATCTACTGGAAATCAGTGGAATGATTTTGACTGATTCTCAGTGGAATTTGGCTGATTCAGTTTTAGAGAGAATGCAGAATTTTACCATTAATAAGTAAATATTCTCGTATTTACGAGAAATTGATGACAAATAATAAATCGGTCCATGATCAATTCGGTCCAGTAATCTCTCTGATTAATTTGTCGCTCTGGAAAAGATAGGTACATAAATACGATAGGTCTCAATGCGAACGTGGGAAGTTTGCTGAGTACCTGAATTGGATCGATCTTAAGATGTGATTTCTGGGAAGTTTTCTAGTTAGCTTAGCAGGATGAAAGTCTGAAATATAAATCTCACACCAGGCTGGCGCTTGACTGTCCGCGGCGCTCCTGGACGCCGAATTAATGATTCCAGTCGTAAGTAACGTCTCGCCTCGTAAACCGTTACTTCGGGAAACTGTTACTGCACAAAGGTGATTCCAGATACTATCATCAGAGGAAGTATCGTATCGCTGCGTGGCTACGCGCCAGTGAAGTATAGATTATATAGAAGATCGCCAATCAGCTTTTAACTCGCTCTGCGACTTTCTCATACGCTTACATTCATCACACCTGTCGACCCTGCCACCTAAAAAGTGGCTCTCGCCAATTCTCTTCGGTCAATTCTAAAAGAGAAACCATCAATGAGATTGGCGGGAACCATTGATGGACGCGTGGTCCGGACAAGTTCTCAACTGAACACGTTCCTCTATCGGCTGAAAAAGATGGATAGAAAAGAATAGATTTGCGGGAAGAGGTATAGATCTAGATAGAAAGACTATCCAATTACTTCCTGCTGGTCATCAGTCACCTTTATTTGTGATGCGATATTCACAGATGACGAGATAAGAAGTTGACGCTTACTGCGTTATGCGTTTTGAATTCCAGTTTGTTTGATTCACGCTTTATGATTGCGAGTCATCCCCAGCTCAAGTTTACTGTCAATGATTACATGTTATTTGAGATGTAGTATGTATAATAATATGAACAATTATCTCGACAATTATTTCCTTACAGTATCTGTTTTAAATACTCTTTAAATACTCTTAGCTCTGTGACACAGATTTCATGCAATTAATAATCTAGTAGTAGACATATTTCTTTCATTTCCATTTTCAAGCATGTAATCAATTTTTGCGAGAGTAAGTTTATTATGGTTTGAGGTTTTCTGTCGGGAATGAAAACAATATTCCCAGGCAGTAACTGTGCTAAGGTTTGTGTCAATTTACGTCGAGAAGTAAATAGCGATTGCGCGAGACTTGTAAGTTGTAATGTTGTAGATTCTTACATAGGCATTCTTGCGTCAAGAACTACTACCCCACATACGCCAGTCATTTAGTCGCGCGCGCCAGCATAAATCGGCGTGCACAAGCACGAGACATGCACCGCTCGTAAAAGCTAACGCATGAATACCGTCTTAGCCAGGGTAAAATGCTACAAAGGCATTACAATGGACTTGTAACTCGAGTTCATATGAAATTGCTCAGGATTCGGTTTCTGAACCTGAAACCTGCGATTTGAACCCTAATGAACTTTCACCTTTGAAAAGCACTGATTTTCAGAAAAAATCTACTAAATGCAAGTAACAATCGATTTTGCATTATATACCAGAGATTTCAAAATATGTTTATCAACTTTTGATCGTCTAGTTTTTATTTTTCTCAATAATTTCTGCCCTTCCTATTTTTTTGCAATCGATTACCGGAGGCAGTATCTATTTTTGGACCCTTGTAATATTTTTTATTGGCGTTGACAAATGGCTGTTAGACGCACAGACAAGTGAAAGGAGCTTGAGCCACAACACAATAAAGAAAGCGATCGATTATAAATGATCGTAGATACGGATGAATGTTGCAATTTTTTGTCTCAGGCGAATTAAAGAGTCTGTTAATTAAGCAATAATGGTTGCAAACAACATGAATCATAGTCATTGCTCATCTAACTCATCTTTCAGCCCATCTGTGATTTTTGAATTTTTATTCCCATTTCTGAGGAGGGTATATTTGTATCTATACAATATACCCTTGTTTTGACATCAATGCAAAGTGAATGGATCATTTACACAATATGACCCAGAATTGTACTTTGAGGATTGTGTGCGATCGTTAGAATAACATGCGTACATATGTCTCTCATTACAGGGCACAATTTAATATGATATCTCTCTGGATAGATTTACTACATTTGCGATATTTTATGTATTCATTTTTAAATCGAAAAATCATATCAAAGGAAGATTAAGACTTTAATTTACTTTGAAGAAAAGTTTAGAGAGGCGCGACCCAAATCCAGATGGTCCAATGAGAGCGTGTAAGATTTAAAAAATTGGCATCTTCAATTTTAAATTGCAAAACATATATTTAAACCCATTATGGTGTGACCAGGTCGACCTACTAAAGAAGTATTATACTGACTGAATTAAATACATACTTTTTTAAGAAAAAAATGTACATATTTAAAAAAATCAGTGTTGAATGCAAAGTTCTGCTATGTTAAACACATGGCTGACCGCAGTATCGACTGTTTCTACTGTGCAATTTATTGTACCGTTTTGCGTGTATCGCAGTGTTGCACACAATTAACTCTTTGCTCTTGCATGTTCGCAAAAACGATGCTACACTCTAAAATTCATATTTAAATTTCTTTTCACTCGTGTAACTCTCGCAGTTATATTCATATTTTATATAATTCCAACTCATTATTTATATTTCATAATACACGCAATATTTTCTTCATTATCTTTTTATTGTAAATACGATTTCGTGTGATTTTAATTTTTAACGAAATCTTCAAGTTTATGTTTAATGGGGGTACTGTACTTGAGAGTAAAATGCTGCGCCGTTTAATCTCCGTAATATCTGACACTGGTGTTGTTGTCGGTGTCCTATTTCAGTTGGTGGAGTTTGTACTTACGAATGCCGATCTGACGTCTTATATTTCGTTGGATAAATTATCGACTGTTGATCCTACTCCCGAGCCTTGATTTTGAAAATAACGGATTTAATAAATGCGCCATTGAAATCAAACGTCACTCAATTCGAAGGCCTCTCTCCACATCTGAACCCTCAAAATAATCTACCTTATCATCCTCAAATTAAAGAAAGCCTCATTTAATGAGCATAGAGCGTATCAATTATCTCGACAAAATCAAGAAAAATTGCTGAAGAAAGTTGAATAAAAAGTGTGAAATCTATAATTACAATTAATTACTCAGCATGATGTATGTATATGAGGAACAGAAAAGGAATATTTCCACTTTGTACGAATGTGCAGAGTGAAATCATGAAAAATTAATTTCCTTTTCACCTGTGATTCTACAACTGAGGTGCATCATAATTCTCGTTTCTGTTTCGAAACGATCGGAAAATTACACTGTGTCAGAACATAAGAGAACGCCTGTCTCCTAACGTATGAACCTGCTAATTAAGAATGGTCTCGATTGTGCACTGGAGTTGTAAAGTCAATTATAAAAGCTACTGCAAAGTGTATTTAACGTGCAGAGTCCAGCAGACTGTAATTGTATTATATACAATTATATATGTGTGAGCTTCTCTGTACGGTACCTATTCGTCTGGAAGATCTTATCCAGGCTCTAACTAGGTAATACCACTCGCTTAATTTATTGAGAATCACCTCATTGGTGTTCCTCTGCGAAATTTATCCGCGCCACAACTTGTACAGAAGGCTCAGTATCCTGTTTTATGTTCTGCGTATTCATCCCCAGATTAGTATCTAATTTCTAACGCATTCGTTCAGCGGCTAATTCATTTGGAATTAGTCTGATGATTTCCGGCTACCGCTGTGCAATATCTCGTATAATTTCATCGTAAGAGTTCCTGGTCAAATGATGAATATGCGAGAATTCATAATGTATTCTTATTTTCATTTAAAAGTAACTTTTTTATGGGCGTCTTTATAAAAAAAATCTCCATTTCGAAAGCTGTTCAGGTTGTTGTATCAATTCGCAAAGTGTAATCGACATTTTCGATTTTATTGTCGTTTATGGCGAGCCGTTAGGCTTGCCCAAGACACCGTACGGACAGGTTCGTGTCCCGTGTCCAGCTTCCTTATACGTCGTTGTAGGTGTGTGCACTCATGCATTAGTGTACTGTTGACCAAAGACCCAAAAAAACGCGCAAGCAGCATAAGAACTCTCTTGTCAGGAAACGAGGATAATCAACTGTTGAAGAAAGTTACCTCGCAGGCTGTCTATAGGTGCGACTTATTGGTCTTGCCAGTGAAAATCTCGAGCTTTCGATCCTACCGTGAGAAACACTTTGTTATGTCAAAGTGTAAGATTAAAAATGAACAGCACGCAATGCACTTGATCCAAAAAGATCTTATATCTCGCAATACGAAAAACGCGCGCATAGAAAGTACGTCATTACTCATTCGCAATTAGTCCGTGGGTATATACAGTTCCGACTAAGAATCAAATGTGTGTCAATTAAGTCCCTTACAAAAGGCGATAAAATGCATGTTTCGTCGTTTCGATTGCTTTTGATCAATTCGTTGTAATCGTGTGAGTTTTCTTATTAAGGAGACCAATGAGGAATTGCACTGTTTTGCAACAAGTGCAAGTGATTTAGAGTTTAGCGTGGAACTCCATTATCTGTTAATTGATACTATCTGTATCAGATATGTATTCTCTGCGGGAAAAAATTACTTTCGAAATTGTTTTCGAGATGAAATAGGTGTAGAGGAAAGCGATAATCCAACTGTACTATTAGAGAATTATATTATACTAGATCGTGATTTGTGGTCAGTGTACACAGATTACGTGAGGCCTACGATCTTTATATGGATCGCATAAAATGTTTTACGATCACGTACTTTGTGATCTATTTACAATAATTTTCTAGTAAGTGTCATCCATTAAAAAGGTGCACCATAAGTGCACCTTATTACAGTACAAGTTATTTTCTACGATTTAAGACATTGTCATTGTTTAAAGATCTCTACAATAAAAATAATGCGGAATAATTAATTGAAACATGAGGTATACGTGCGACATGTGCATTTATATGCAATCCGATGCGCTCAGGGTTGAATGTTGACTCAAACACGTCATCGGTTTCCGGTGGAAGAATGATACTTACACTTACCGTATTCCTTGTTCTCAGAAAGACTATCAGTTTCTCCCTTTGTGACGATATTTTAATTAGACATTGGATTTCGCGAGTCCTATTATAGGTCATAAATAAAGCTTACTCACTGCAATGACTCTGATGGGTATAAATATTCCCTAGCTACATTTATTCGTGCCTGACGGCTCGTAAACGCTTAGAAAATCGTGATTAAATACTAATTAGATTTGCGGGCCCGGGCACGACTGACTGTAGACTGACTGACTGGCCTCAGGGCAGAGTTCCTGAAGAAGCGGGAAAAGTGGGACGTGCACTGGCTGCTGCCAGCAAGATCAATTTTGCTCTTTCTCTTTTGCGGAATATCTACTCGCGTTGACAAAAATAAAAATTAAGGATTTAATTCAATTTATAGTCTGTTGACGGCTCAATTTACATTACAAATTTAAATTAAAGTTAAAATTAAACTTTGGAACGAGAAAGAAGTTAAAACTCGGTATAAGTTTCATTGCGTGGGCTTCTTGTAGGCAGAGCCTGTAATCCTGTCTACCGGATGAGATTTACAAGTACAGAGAAAATATTCTTACTCGCATGGCCAACAAGTGGCATTCGGTGAAGATTGATATTGTTAGTTTAAAGCGGAATGAAACTATTCAAGTACTTGTGAAACTTTATTTTCGTATTTGTATAACTAACAGAAATGTTTTCCTTTATGTTGCAGGTGAGTTGAAGTAGACTGGCTAATACTTTTGTTCATGGTTTATGTGAGTTTATTTACAAGTGGCTGATGTAAGTAACTGAGAGAGCAAGTAATAATTGAGTATAATAATAAATAATAGCCTTATAAATCTCATAAAAGCGAGATAAGAAATCGACAATGAAAGTATACTATAGTTTTTTGAAGTATCTTGGTTACAAGATTACTCATTGGTCTAGATTGGAGATCGAAGGAAGAGCCAATTTAGCTGGAGTAGAACCATTTGTCTCCCAACAGCTAATCTTCTAAATCGAGAGAATTGACCAATCAAAAGCACGATCTTCTTTGTCCTTTAATTTACTTCTAGTCAACTTTCATTTGAGGCAAAACAAATTTCAACTGACGAAACAGAAGAATATCTAGTATTCTATCTTTTAATTTAATAATAATAATAATAAGCTGGGAAAGGTCAATTAGACAATTGTGCTTTAAATTTAGCTTAATTGATTAACCTAATCCACGTGCTTGACATTAAACCGGTCATCGTTATTTCTTATCCTTCGCGGATCACGGGGTGAATCGTGGACGGGAAATCGAGGCCTGGATCACGTACTGGTGCGTCCGGTCCTTAATAGGATTACAATGGCATTCCGGCCATCGAAGAGACCGATTGCAGGGCTTACGGGAGCGCGAATAAGTATATGGCGCCGATGCTTTTAAATTATCGTGCACGCGAAAAAAGAAAGCTGCCCTGTTTGCTCCTACAGACAGAAATTGTCGCCCTACTCCAGGAAGTTGAAATCGAAATGGTAATGTGAAGAAAGCTGGGGTGAAAATTGAGCCGAAACCTGACTCAGCCAAATATTTCACACATCTTTATTATTATTTAAACAATAAAAGTATTTATCAGGGGAATTAGAATAAATTAAATTAGAATCATCTCATTATAGTTGCTAGTACACTGAGAAAAATGTTTGGTGCGGTCAACAAAACTTTTTGTTGCTATAGAAGCAACAAAACTTTGTTTGGTTCAACAAAAACTTTGGTTGGTTCAACAAAAATTTGGTTGTCACAACCAAAAATCTTTGTTGCTTCTATACCAACAAAATTTTCTGTTATCCGCACCAAACATTTTTCTCAGTGTAACTACTTAAAAAGAAAAGGAGACTCCATGTCAAAACTTTATTCCTTCATTTAAGTCCAGCGAGATAAAATAATTAAAAAGCAAATCCCACTCATGATTAATGAACCAGGAGTAATACCATAATTGAGTAATGATATAATCATAGGTTATTGACTAAAAAGAATAATAGTGTATGGAAGGATCCCATCTACTGTAGAAGCCATTGATCACTTATACTGCATATATGAGACATAATCGAAAGATTTATGGTAACTTTTTTTCCAAAACCTTAACTAATGACGATTAAGCGGTTATTTCCGCGACACACGCCGCGTGTTTCATATTGAATGCGAACTACTTTCTTCTCCTACGCAAGTGTTCGGACGAAAGAAGGCGAAATCCCGTGTCACAGCGACTTTGATAAATTAATCTGTGGTAACGGCATCTCTCGAATGAGAAGCTCGACCGCAGATTAAGGCGCGCATGTAATTACACAGACAATTAGCTTTACAAATCGCCGCGTACTTCGGCTCATAGTTACAGGAGGCATATGTATAGCAAGTCCTATCTGCAAAATGAGCATGCTTCATAAACAATGATGCTGATATATGATGCATATAAATTTACCCTCTACTATTAATAAGTTTCCTCTAAAAATAGACACCTTCTACACTCTAAAAACAGTCTATTGTCGGTTAAAAGATTCCTTTTACCGTAAAAGGGTTTTCTATTCAAAATTGGTGTGAGAAGAAATCCTTTCATGGTAAAAGGATTTTCCTTTCAAATGCTATCCTTTTACTACTGTCAAATTATTTTCTTTAATGGGGAGACTAAAATTGAAACAGCGTACAATCACTCATGTATAGACTTCACTCAGTAGCCTACAAGTGCAATCCTTTAATAGTTAAAGGATTTCTTTTCATAGTCAAAGGATTTCTTTTTATAGTCAAAAGAAATCATTTTCTGATAAAATTACTTTCGTTTTGCACTTAGCAGCTGAGTTTTTTAACAGTGAAACGATTCTTTTGACAGATAAAAGAAATCTGCTTAATTTCAAAGAATGCATTTTGAAAGGAACGTAATTTTACTGTTAATAGAATTTTTTTTTAGAGTGTATGTTCGTCTTTGTTAAATATTACACAAAAATATTGTCGAACTCTTTATTCGCTTTTTAGATAATCAATATAAGGTCTCTAAATTCTTTCATGTCACTTTCACTGTCCACTGAGCACGCTTGATAGATTTATGCGAAAATGATGCAAGCGTATCGAGTTTTAAGACCTATCGTATTTGGCAAGTGCCGGAAATAGAAGCAAAAGAGTGTAATTTTGTTACAAGTATAATTTTTCCTTTTAGGAAGTAAATTATTATAGAAAGAATCTCTGTGCTGCAATATTTTATGTTAGTTTGTGAAAGAAACTGCTGCAACAAAGTGTTTACCGTATAACTTTCTTTACAATGTGACTGCATGCCATTAAGTTATGGGCAGTTGGGATTATTACAATTAAATTTATGTAATATTCATTCTTCGAGTCCTTTCAGAATCTTCTGGAACTTGGTCTATATTTTATGTTACTTTGACAATAACCATCGAAGGATAACGTGATACAATACATATGATTTCACTTTACGTGTCGCGAAAATAGAAACACTTAACAAAAGTGCATGTAATGCAGTTTCATTTTTTTTTCACACCTTTCATAAAATAAACGTGACATTTCCTTACACTTTTTTATTTTATGATTTTCTATCATCCTCTTTGTCGTAAAAAGCGAATAATATAGCGTTTGCTTGCAAATAAGCAAAGCGTTACATAAAATAAATAATTTCCTCTGGAAATTAACGACGTCGGCTCTTTCCTGTGAGATTGTAATAGACGCGTAAGATGCTGAGATTTTTTGCGACGAAACGCCATCTCAAGCAAACACACGTTGTAGAAAGCGTGATGTGTATGTCAAATGTTATTACCTCAATGACTATATGTACTTTCTAATATATTGTCGTTTTTTTACTTTCTACGTAATGAATTGATATCCACAGACCGCCAAAGCTCAATCACCGTATAATATGCAAGTGAGAATCTAGCTCAGTGAAAAGAGGAAGACGTTGATGAGACACTTTTGGTCAAGAAAACTTTATATGTGATTTATGGCAGTTTCGAACGAAAACCAACATTTATGTTCACTCTTAGACAGGAGAAGCATTAAATTTACCTAATATGCACGAGCAACGACAATCGCTTCATTAACTTCATTACTTCACTTCCATTACCCCATTATTGCTTCGCAAATGAGGTTTGTTAGGAGCTTTATGCATCCTCCTCTCTCAAAAGACTCGTTTTCCCAGAATATAAATTACATTTTCATTATTTCGTGTGTGCAATGAAACTATTAATTAGGTCAGCAATTCATCTTCTTCCATAAAGTTTTCTTGAAAACTTATGTTGAAATATTGATTTATGGGAAATAAATTCTTCTAGACAAAACTGAAATCCAAATTCCATAAGAAATGAATAAATATCATGATCGTTTTAGGCTTAAGAGGCGTGTAAAAGCATACTTTCATTTCTATCATCGAGGTTCTAGGTTGCATTAAAGCTCACTTATCCGTTAAGGAACTTAAGGCACTTTCAGGCAGAAAGAAGTAGGTATATAGTAGTTATAGCTGATAACTTAATTCCTAGGAGAAAAATCTTTCGATGTCACAATTTTTCGATTAGTTCAACATTTTCAATCTTTGGATGTCTCATACTTGGAGAATATTTATAATATATATTTTAAAAAGTGCTTCTCTAAGATTCAGGAAACTATATTTGTAGAATTTACTCTCTAAAATTGAATCAGTCAAATTCCATTGATTTTCAGTGACTCTTTTCTCACGACTTTAATCAGTGAAAATTCACTGAGAATCTGTCAAAAGTCACTGAAATTTTCAGTAATCGTCACTAAACTATTAAAAATTTTAGTGACTTTTCACTGATTTCTAGTAGATTATTCACTAATTAAAATCATGAGAAAAGAGTCACTAATATTGATAGCAAGTAGGGGCACTGAAAAAAAGGTTTGGTTCGGACAACAAAATTTTTTTATTGGCTCAACCAAATTATTGTTGGGTCAAGAAAACGTTTTGTTGAACTAACAAAAATTTATTTCAGCCAACAAAACATATGTTGTTGCACAAAATAATTTTTTGAGTGGGCAAAATCCAAAAATTGAGACATTTTAATACAGAAAATAATAAATTTTACTATTTAAATAGTAATTTTTCCTATTTAAATAGTAAAATTTATTATTTTCTGTATTAAAATGTCTCAATTTTTGGATTTCTCAGTGTGGTAATCAGTTAAATTTCACTGATTCAAGTTTAGATAGTAGATAGCACTTGATCAAATCCCAAATCAATTTGAGAAGTATAATGCATAAATAATTAAAAACTTTGAGTGGCAAAAAATATATCTGAGGCGAATAGGATGTATTATTGTCGAGGAACTAGGAAATTCATGTAATTGCACACGCACACTTATGTAGGCCGAGTGCTATTGTTCGTCTATGAAGGAATGAAGTCCAGGCATATATTTGAAGGGAAAGAGTTATTCATATTGTATATTGTAGATGTATATTGTATATGTGGATACTTCCCACGCCTAATATTTACCATAGTGTCGCCCTACACTCTATAGAATTCATAGAAAGCAACGTGGTCGGTATATGATTAAACTTACCGGTCCCTAATAAAACAGCGAGATGCGATCGTTGAAGTGCGGGAGAAAGAAACGTGTACAGATAACGGTATCACAGCGTACACAGCTCACCTGTCCCAAACGCACCAATAGCCAGGGCCGCATACACCTGCAATTGCGAGATGTGACCCAATGACATAAGAAGGAAAATTCTCGACTTCCGGTTCATCGGGTTTATCCTTCTTATGTTACTTTCTCCTTGACTTAATCCTTCTTTTGTTCGTCTTCTTATTTCATTATCGGTATATCTGCAAGACATTACTTTCAGTTGGTTGAAATCGATCAACTTATTCGACTCCAAAGGTTAATCAATCAGGGTTAAATAATTCATTTTCGTTCTATTTACCACTTCATGTATATTATTTATTCCTCTGATAACAAACTTTCTAACTGGATTATTTCTAACTAAGATCCTTAATGAGTGAAACAAAATTCTCCTCAGTGCGAATATTTTCTCATTAAAGCCTTCCTACAATCTTCGGAATGTGTAGAAACGATGAAATAACTTGAGAATCTAGATACATAATATAACAGATTATCAAGAATATTTCATTTTCTAGCCTTGAATTGCCTTCATCATCATAATTATTATCGTTTATTTAAATAAAAAGTATTACACTTCTCAATAAGTTTTGACTTCGTTTTGTGGGAGTTTATTTATTTCTGTGGAGAGAAATAAAACTTTAAATGACACAAGATCACACGATCTGTGGCACTTTTGAGTACAATCGTCATCTAAAATTTTATTCCTTGTAATTAACCTTATTAAGCGACTACCCACATAACTCACGCTCACGAGTTTTATAGCTTCGTGTGAGCACACCTATGGTTTAGTCTCTCGTTTAGAGGGTAATGGCCATAGGTGAAAGAATCAAAGCAAAGGTGTTTGGGAGCGATTAATCGACTCGATTGGCACGAGTTTTCGATTTAATCGAGCACTACTGGGTTCCTTCCTCCTCGATCTTTCTGTACTGAAATGATTATAATAATCACTTCTGGTTTGAGGTCAACCGTTAATTTCATTTTGGCGCCGTTCTGGTTCCTTTTTAACTACGCACACAAAGAAAATAATTTACTTAAAAGGCTTCTTGGAATTAAATCAAATTACTGAATTGTTGACTCAACCGAAAATGGTAATCCTAGATAGACTCCGAGAGTTTTTGAATTAACATACCGTGGATTGTAAAATCGTTCAACCCAGAGCCGAAAATAATACCTTCGGAAATTATTTGGCATATGTGATATGTAAGATAGAATTCTAAAATGCGGCTACTTAATTATTAAGCAAACATAATAATTTTAATATTGAATCCAGTTTCTTAACGGGAAAAGCTTTCTATACAAATTTGCATTCGTGTTTGGTTACATATATTCCTTCCTTCGTCACAAAGTCTATATTTGCTTGGTCCCTAGTCACTGACCTGACTAGTAATTTGACGGTGTAATTTGCTTCGTATAATATAAGCTCTCCCAAATGTTTGAGTCATTATCGCTTCAAATGATTTTCTCTTAGCATTTAATTTTCTCACTGTAAACATAGGAGAGCCTCTTTCTGTACGTAGCTTGTTCCCAGAATGCTTATAAAGATAAGTGGAAAAAGAAATGCACTTTTAAGACCTTTCTTTTACCAATACGCCGAAGCTTTCCGAGAAGATGATATAGAACACAGTCAAATATTTACGGATATTTCTTTTGTAAGAAATCCATTTTTAGAATTGGCAGAATTGGTTTAAGGACTTTCGAAAGGTGAAAGTCGTAAATAAGATAAGCCTAATTTGAATATTTAATTATCTCAACTTCAATGTTGTTGACTCTTTTTGAAATAGATTTTTCTCATATTTTTTGATTATCTAGCAGTATCAGATGGAAAGTTCTTGCAAGTATTGTACGCTAATTTGCACAGTTTGTTTATTTTCCTGAATCAGTAGAATTTGTAGAGAAATACTAAGAGAAAAAGTATCCAGAATCATATAAGCGTGCAAGCGAACACACGTAAGAAACATAAATGCGGTTGAGGTGGGATCGCAAATCCACGAGATCAGCAAGTGTGCAGCTTCAGTAGGTCGTACACTCAACCACATCTCACGTCTTCGTGCCTCCGCGCTACATTTCGCTACCTGTCGCTTATGAATAAATCATTTCGCTCACTATTCTAAAGATAAGTCGTGAAAAGAGCTTCTGATTTCGATCTCATTGTCGAAACTTTATCCACAAAACGTGTTACAGTGTGCAGTTTCCTTCAGTGCGGTGAAAAAATGAATAAGAAGTGAGTTCTCAGCTAAATTTAGAAAATTTTTAATTAAAAAAATAGATAAACTTGTTTATTTCGGGAAAGGAAGGTAGAAATCAATAAAGTAAATCATAGGATTGAGTAGTTATAATAAAACAGTAATATTTTTTATCTGAAATGAATGTGTACATTTTCCTTAGAATATTCGGTTGGTGTACCAACTTAATCTGAATTATCCAACATTTTTTATTCTAGTCAGACGTTCCCTGCAGACGTTCCCTGCAGACTTCTTAGTAACTTTCATTCGGACTTAGATTTTTCCGCATTCACAGACTAGTTTTTTCGTTTATCACTCTCCAGCGTAATGTCTAATGTCCCAAGGCGGCTGGTCGACAAGTCGGGTAATCAGTAAAAACATGTAGACGTAACAATAAAGAAACTCTTGTTTTCTTCATTTTCATCGTCTGATATCGTGGGTGCATCACCATGGCAGGTATATAGTGACAATGAAGCTTCGAATCGATCAAACGTTGGTGATTCATAATCCTGATGAAATATGAACTCCTGGTTTGGAAATTGTTATTATATAACTTCCAATTGACTGAAATTCGTCCTAATAATTAAAAAATTTAGTATGAATTGTTTTGCAATGATCGACAGACAACCAACATTTCTACATAACTTCCTGTGGAAGTTACAAACCGAGCACGAGTTTTTTGCGAAGCTTTAAACCCCTTCTTTTTTTTTCTGCCTTGAAATGAAATGAAGGTACACAGAAGTGAAACCAGCGTGTAATAATTTTCTGACCGTGGTTCCCACTTCTCAAACTTGCTTTCAATTTGAAGAAAGGTTAATTGTGGAAGAAATATAAGGAAATATGTATTTAAATCTGGACTTTCCATTAAAGCAAAAACTGTGAATTGCAACATGTGCTAATTACAGAGATGAGACAAGCATTCTAACTTTACATTCTACTTAAGTTACCTTCACATTTTCTGGTATAAAAGTGCAATAAAATGTCAAACGCGACCTTCAATTATCTATTCATTAATTACATCTTCGAATTATGATGATCGATCGATGTTTAATTGTATGTTATTACTATAGAAGTAATGTTATGTCGAAGAGGGATATTTCCACCTGACCCATTGGTAAGGCACAGGTTGTGCATGTTAGTAGGTAGACTTAAGGCCCTGTGTCAGGGGGCCAACCTAACGGTCGAATACTCTTACAATCTCAGCATCCATCGTCGTTCGCTTCATTCATATCTTGGGATCGTTATCCCTTCATCTCTTTGACGCCCCTCGGGCCAATCAGTCTCTATTTGATTCATCATTTCGTTAGCGTTTCAATATTCCCTACCTTCTGCTCTTATGGAGAGAAAGTTCCTATTACTCCCTATTGTAATTGACTTTCAATCTATCGTTCTGTACACGTTGTACGGTCTCATATGATTTTCATAAAATTATCTACTATTATCCTCTCGATGGGAGACGATAGTGGACGCTATTAACTTTATGAAAGTTGTTCCACTAAAGAACTTGTATATGGGCAACTTTTTGCGAATCGAGTCCAATCAACGTTAGATTGTTCCCATGATATATGCTCAGGTGTATTCTTGAAACTAATAATTAACATGGTCTAATCAAATATTATGTGTATTACATGTTATTTAGACAAAACATTTTGATATACAATAACAAAATTTGATTTAAAAGTACAATAAATACGTTGCTTGATAGTGCTTCAATTAAGTAGATATAGTACTTCCATATATTTTCAACCAGGTCATGGTTTTTTTTTTGAAGATCATTACTCGTCGGCATGAGTTGCTAGAATCGAGACTCGTGCAGACGATTTGGCAGACGTGTACCAGCAAAGTTATGTGTGCGAAAAGATACTTCACAACAGAGATGGTAAAGTAGCCGAACAAGTCATATTGGCCGGAGGGGCCTTTCGCGTGAAGAAGGAAACTGTGTCACTGGACGGACCAACTGCTTGTCAAAGAACGTGCTTGTGGGATCCTCCTTCTCGTGGACAATAAGCAATTCATTTTAATCATAATGCTGATCGGAAAACACCGTTACTCCTCTCAGGATAAGTTCAATGGTTTAACGATCCTGTCCGCGAATCAAGCTCTAAGTCCTTCCTGTACACTGGACAGCATCTACCTATTCCAGAGTCCCCTTCTAATGTAAATACGTTCCTGGTTCTTCCTTTAAAGTTTCCATTGAAATGCTACCTGCTGTCCACCAAGAGGCATATCAGTAATTAGCTGAAACAGGAAGGTACATAATTGCAATTAGATGTTGCTTTTAATGTCTAGGGAAACCTTAAATAATTAGGAAAGTGTTTAATGAAGATTTGTAGTATATTCTATCATTTTTCTGATTATACTGCTGCTGAACTTCGAATTGAGGTCAGAACTTTTTAAATGAAGGAATTAATTATTCTTCAGCATGAAATAAGACTTCATTCATTTACTAAGAGTCTTGAATAACTGAACCATATGTTCTAGAACAATAACAATAATCGTGGCTAGGCTATAATAATAAACGTGTTTACAAATACTTGCTTACAAATGTTTATGAAGCCTCTACTTTCTTCATCTGCAAAGCTACCATTGCAATAACTGTCAAATAACTAATCGATCGTGACATTTAGAAAGGAACATAGTTAACGATTCAACTGTAGCAATTAGTGTCAACCGGAAATGCAAGTCATTAACTTCGCCTATTCAAATTTACGACTGATTTGTCTTCGCGAAAGTGTTTCGTGAAAATTAGTGCTGCTAGTTTCGATACAAGTTCGAGGATTGACCTTAAAGACCTTCACTATTCAGATCGGCTCTACTCATCTTTCAAGTAGAGAAAGTCAATCACTTTCACTAATCCAACAGCAGGTCGAACCCACTGTTCTTTCGCATTAATTTTTTTTCTTCCTCTCTTTTATGTTCATAGTTCATATCCTCTGAAATTTTGCCGCGGGACTTGTGTAGTCCTGAAAGGATGTAGATGTAATATGAAATGATATAGGATACACTCGTTTAAATTAACAACGCGTTTCATAACTGCTTTCCCTGAACGAAATGTCATCGACCGGGATCGCGAGCCTTCGACATGGTCTCTGCTTTCCTGACAATGACCGTCAGATTGATTTCACGGTTTTGATAAAGTTGTCTATGCATGTGCATCATACTGAGAATAGAATATAGAAAAGGTCAAGTAATAGATGAATTTTGTGATGAAATCAATGTGCTGATTATTCAATCAGCAGATCGATTATAAGCAAACTTTTGAACGAACACCAGATTACAAGAGTCGTTATTGTTAGCCTTTCGAAGTTAATTAATTTCTGAAACGAGAAGAGACGGTTTTAACAGATGCATATCCTTCTACGGATTCATAATAATTTTCTTATGTCGGAGAGTCTTGAACTAACTTAAGGGGGCGGGTGACGCGAATAATGCGGATAGTTTATTTCGACGTGCAATATTGTTGGAACCTAAAGGTCAAGGTTCAAGAGTACAGTACAATAAGAGAGAGTATTTGGCAGTAAAACTTTTTTAGTAGGTGATAGGATGTTGATTTAGTGCCTTTGGAACCGAAGAGAAGCCATTGTTTGAACTAGTAAAAGAAGCTTCGGTGGCCAGCAAGGCCCTTAGTAAAAGTATCAAGGAGCGAGCTTCCATTTCATGCTTCCAGGTACCTGACACTATAAATATCAGAATGCCTGACACCCCCGACATTATTGCCACTGTGCAATCTCCAAAGAATTTCCAGTGTAATTCTCTAAAGACAGACCTTCAAACTACATTGTACATGATGTAGATTCATCATGGAATCAAAATCAGGAGTGGTAACTGGTAATTTAAAATTAGGATGATAATCCAGCGAAAATAAATACCGCAAATATCAAGGAGTGGTGAACATTGTGAACAAGCCCTCATTTTTTTAGCTATGAGTCATTTTATGTTAATTTTTCAATAGGTGAGGTTTCACTTTTAAATTTAGATCCTCTAGAAAATGTAGACCCAAGTAACAATTGATGAATCTGGTTTTGTGTTCAACTGATCTGCTTAAGAATCAATTACATAATATCCTTAACGGATGCAAAAATTGCAGATTAACAGAATGAACTGAATGAGTATCCTTCGCTAATTTGAGGTACTATATAAATCATAAGCTGATGCAATGCAAGTGGTTGTTCTGTCAAATTGAAGTCATAAGCACTTAAGCATTCCATTAAGCCAGTTTCTGAGACCCGGTATGAAGTTATTATATTGTAAGGAAAGCATGCCATATTGAATAGTATCAATAATAGCTTACCCTGGTTCAAAGACAAAGAGATTAATGCAGCCCTGGGGGTAAGTTGAAGAAGGTAAGTTGAATCCTGTTGCACGTTTCTTGACCCTGTACGTTCGATTCTCTGCTGTCTGATTCCTATCACTTATCTTCGCTAATAGGTAAAAGGAAATGTTCAACACAGAATCCTTTCAAGAGTCTCGGTAGTGGCGCCAGTTCGTAATCACAGGTTGTGAGCACAGTAGTAGATCATAAAGGGAAATTTTATGTTCTATTCTATATGAATCTCTAGTATGCCTCATAGGCATTGCCAAGAGTCATCCAAATGAAAAATAATATCTTGTCCAATACGAATTTAGCAGAATTGTTATATTCAATCAAATCGAATCATCAGGATGTGAATCTGTCGATTATTTTGTGAGATAATAGATCATTTAGCACCACTTGTATCACATCATCAGAGATAATAGTGATTCATCGTGTACTAATTGCTGATGAAATTTCTTTGTTGCAGATGCGGAAATTAAGGGAGAGCGAGAGAAATCATCACATTCGATTGGCGCCACGGATAGAAGAGAAAATTCCGAACGGTGATCATGTGGTGAGTAAAATTCCTGTCCAGATATTCCTATTGAAAAATCCCACATAGGAAACTATGAAACTACATGTATAGAAAACTTTAAGAACCTTCAAAATTATATTGTTCAAAATTATGAAAAATAGACAGTGTGAGATCCAAGATTAAAATTTAAACTGTTAAAAATGATTGAATGTCGACAATAAATTCATAAAGTAATAAAATCTTGATAAACTTCCTTTCTTAATAGAAAATATGAACTCTCGAATGAGTGAAAAAGGAAAAGTAAAACGACTTCTACCTGGATTTATGATTTTCTTTTCGTCGACGTGTCGTTAAGAGGTTTGAATTTTTTCAGGTGGATTTATGTAAAGGAGAGTGTGAAGCCGTGGCTGAGGTTGAACGCCTTCGGGAACTCACATCGGAACAGCAGGAGGCCATAGAGGTACTCCGGCAGGCACTCAAGGTAATTTTATCATCATCATTATCCTCATCGTCGTCGTCGTAATCGTGCTTACATCGCAAGGCCAATAGGTGTCCTGCAGTTGGTTAATGTTCGCACTATGATTTGAAGACCTGGCGCGCGTGTGTCCCCTGAGTTTTGCATTTTAATTGAGCTCTTCTACAAGTTAAGTCATTCACGCATGGGTGGCATCGCTTAAATTTCTTTCTTTCTTTTTTAATAGCGAGACTCTTAATTTCTGGGTTTATTCTAGAAGTTGGAAAAAATTATCGTTCCAAGAAGGAAATGATACTTTTCCGTTACGTAGGCACATTTATATGCAAAGTAGCCCACCTTGTGTGATCGGGAATACTACTTCCAATATTGCACTTTATTTTAAAAGCATTTCTTCACCTTAATCAAGAGATGCTTTTAGAATTCGAATTTATTCAGGAATTATTTTACCTCTTTCTTTTTATGAATAACTTTATCAATAAAAGTTACTACAGAATAAATTTTTTATGAAGTTGAAGATTGACATTGATTTTTTTTTAATTCAGGAGAAGGAGCGGAAGTTGGAGCAGTTACTTAATAAGAAAAGAAAGGAAGAGTTTTACAAGCAATGGTTGGAGCTGGAGCCTGTGGCTGAAGTTGATGATGAAGAAGAAAACGAGGAAGGTGACAGCGCCCTTTCGAGTGCACCCTCATCACTCTCGCCCCAGCCTGGAGGGTGCGGTCAATGGCAGGCAAATGGTGTCACGAGAGAAGCCTATGAATCCGTTCTTTTCGAGGTGGAGGAACTGCAAACCAAATTACTAGAGGAACAGAGGGAATTAGCACATGCCAAAAGTCAAGTTCGCGATTTGGAAAAGGCTCTCTTACAGGAGGTACTAAAGTTTCTTTTAATTTTTATTAAATGAAAAGACTATTTTTTCAATTCACCTTCTTAAATTTTAAATTTTGTTATTAGACAAGAGGCAGTCAGAATAGTAGAAGAGCCCTGAGTGACAAGTTGCGTAATGCGGAGGAACGCGAATCGAATTTGATTGCGGAGATAACAGATCTTCGAGAACAAAATGAGCTCTTAGAATTCCGTGTTCTGGAATTGGAAGAATCACCCTTTCAGAGAGAGACTCCAGATCCGGCAGACAGCGGAATTGTATCACCAGAACCGATTCAACTTTACAAGGTATGTTCTGAAATTCTCACATTTCCAGATATCAAATACCAGGACAAAGACCTGGCTATTAGTACAGACCAATTAAATCGCGACTTTCGCCAATCTTATGTTATGTTATGCGCCAGAGACTATAAAAGTCGAAGATCTTCCTTGTCGTAATATGGTCTCTGCGTTTATGGAAAGTTGTATGACTTGAATGAAGATATATGTCCGTTTGATATATCCGATTATATGACTTAATGATCGGGTAATTCCCACGATAAGGCGCAGTTCGCTCTTAGCTTTCTGAAATGAACCGCAAGATATTTTTGTCACTTCAAAACGCCGCCAAAACCGGTATTTGAGTTTTAAGAAGATTAACTGGCGAATTAAACAACGAGCGTTGGGAGGTCATGGTTTGTTTGCATAGATAAAATGGTATTTAACTGCAAAGCAAGGTATAATAAGTTTAGTAACTGAAAGTGGTTATGCTAATTGGTCCCAATATTTTTTCTCTGTTAAAGTAAATAATGCAGTGATCAATAAATAATAATAAAGAATAATTAATTCGCTACTGTGTACCTCTTGGGAATATACTTGAAAACCTGTATTAATTCTTAATTTTTATTTCAGGACCAATCAAACAAGCACAGAGACCGAGCAGTGGCAACTGTGATTCCCTACACCTCAACCTTGACTCAACCAGCGTCTCCAGTGCCTCAGAAACTTCCACTGTCTCTACAAGAAAGTGGAATTTTCGTAGAAGAAGAGGATAACGAAGTGGAGATAGCAAGTTCTGGCACCCAAACAGAAGCTCCAGCTGGTGAACTTCTTCAGGAAGTGCAACGATTGCAGGAGCTTCGAGCTCGAATCCAAGAACGAGCAGTAAAGGTTCCGGTTTCGCCTCTGACTGACACGAAAACCTGTTCCTCTCCTGAGGTCAGCGATGCCGTGGACATCACTCAACTTGCAGCCTACCAGGAGAGAATACATGACTTGGAAGAAAGACTTAGTGCGTACGAAGAAACTGAGGAGAAGTTCCTCCAAGACAAACGGCTTTCCAAACAACGCAATGAAGAACTCCTTGACGAAAACTACAAACTTACTGAAAAAATTTACTGGCTGGAGAACGAACTACGGAGTTCACAGGAGGTTTCCAAGGAGATGAAAAACGTTGAAACAATGACGGAAACAAAATCTGGTATTGATGCCTCTTCACAGTCGGAAGAATTCATTGATGAAAGATTGGAAAAAGAAGATAATCTGACATCTAAGGATGATGTCGAAAGTGATGTGCAAGAAACTTCTGATGCTGCTGAAATTTCTGATGCTGCTGAAAGATCTAATGCTGCTAATAGTTCTTTTTCTTCTGATTTGTCTGATTCTTTCAAATCTGTTGATTCATTGAAATCTTTGGATTCTCCTGATTCTTCAGAAGTTCGTTGTCCAGAATGTAGTCATCTTCTCAAAGATTTTGAGACGAGAGTAGAGCAGCTTGGTCAAACAGAGTATATTTTGAGACAACAGATCACTGCTTTAGAACAGAGGGAACATGCATTCATTGAAACATTGAGACAAGCGGACACTACATGGTCGAGTGTGGAGATGGATTATAAGAGAAAGTATGAGGAGATGCAAGAGCGTCTGAAAGAACAAACAGAGTTGAATCGAGTCTTCATTGAACACCTGTCTTCTTTAGACAGAGACAACCCGGGTGTTTGCTTAACTGAAAGTGAATGCGTCGAAAAGGTTGTACAAAGATGGAGTGGTGTCCTCAATTCACTGGATGTTGTTGATGGAACTGAGAAGATGGAGGTTGAGGAAAAGGATAAAAGAAGAGAGGAAGATGAGGCTGCGACTGGAGACAAGACTGAAGTCATAAAGACTGTTCAAGTGGATGAAGTTGATGATGATGAAGGACTGAGGTGTCAGGCTATGAATGGAAATCCATCTAGTTTAAATGAATCATCGACTGGGGTGAGTTGTGAAAGATTGGATTATGTTTTGTAATTGAAAAATATTTGAATGAATAAAGAATTTTTATTTAAATAATACATTTCTTTTAATAGGGCAACTTGTCAAAAAGTTTTCCGACTAAAATAGCCACAGAAGCTCAAAAAGTTGAAGGTACAAAAAAGACATTCGTTTCAAGAACTGTCGTAAAAACCAATGGTCTAGTGTCGCAGATCAGGTTAAATTCAGAAGATGAAGAGCAACTCGAGGATGAGGCAGAGGCTACCATAACCACAGATGAAGCAGAATCCGAAAAGAAGGTTAGACACAGATGGAATAGGCGTAAAGAGCGGGAGGGTTGGGTGATGAGAACTTGGAATACAAATAAGAAAAGGGTCGGCAGCTTTGGTCGGGACAACCTCGGTATTCGAAATCGGCGACTAGTTTTGTATCAGGAAATTTGTGTATAGTCATCGTTCCTTAGTCGTAAGAATCAGTGTAAGAGAGTTAATGGACGCAGGGCCTGTCATTATTCGAAAAATATCTCTCTCAACTTTATGCAGTTGGCTCTTCCGATAATTTACAAGAGATTTGATACTTGACGAGAATCGATATTTTACGTAAGAGTCTGGATAAAGAAATAAGAAGAGCACTAAACTAATGTAACTGTTTCGGAAGTTATAAAGCAAGCAGATGAAAACGCCGAGTCTTAAGAGCGAAACCAGAAGGTCAACTTCGAAGAGGGTTTCGCGGGATGGACAACGAGAGACTGAGTGAACGTGCTTCTTGATGTGTACTCATTCTTGAAACCCTGGCTTGTCAGCTGATTCGAATCTGGCCCAAGGTCAGTTTGTGAAGTAGTCTCTAGTTGCCAACCCTCAGATGCTATATTAAAAATCGCTCATCTACAAAGCAGCGTCCATTTCTTCAGGATCTCTCGCAATTCCGTTAAGGGTCAAAGTTTCAGCTTCACAGAAACAGTTGAGCTCAAGTTGATTCAAAGAATTCAATTTGATGAATCTCAAGCTGAATTTTTGTTGGATTAACTGGAACTCAAGTTCTTTCTGTGTTCTAATCTCACATGTATAATGTTGTATTTCCTCTTCAAACGCTCTGAAGTGTTTGATCGATCTAATATGCTACTATGATTGACTCAATAATCTCAATATGCCTCTTCAAAGCTGGACTAGTTCGCCGAATAGAGTAATGGGGTAGACACATCAGCATCTCATTTCTTCTTACTTCATAAAGTAATTTTGCCTTAGTGGCAAATACAACTGCTTGTAACAAGCTTATAACCTGGTGGTGGTGCTTTTCTTTCTTGGGCAATTTATATTTTTTCAACTTTGGAACAATCGCTCATGATTCCAATGCTCCATTAACTAATAACATTATTCGCAAAATATTATGTTAATATGAATTTAGATTTACTAACTATCAGCAGATGTAATACCTTCAGGAGCAACTATAAAAATTGTGAAATAATCTGATAACAATATTGAGAAATTAATCTCTTTTTTTAAAAGATTTTAAAGAGGATTTATTTAACTGGTAAAAAAATTTCCTTGGTCTTTCCTGACACTTTCAGAGAAATTTCTTTTCCAGTAAATCAATACAGGAACATCGTTAAAAAAGTTATAGGCTCGTTCTCAAGAATTAATTACATCTCTGATAGTTATCTCTTGAAAATAATATTTCTTTTTTCAGTTACTGAAGCTTAATAATCATTCTTTTTCCTCTTTACGAGACTAACTAAAGCTATAAAATTTTTTTAAATTCTACGCTAATTATTATAACGGAATCAGATAATTGCAGTCGTAATAAATTCTGAAAATTTTAATAAATTTTGAACGCTAAAAAATCCACAAAAAGCAATTTTGTAATCAAACCTGATTTTTTCGCAGCAAGTAGTCTACTTTCGGTGGAGGTGAAGCCAATTTTCTTCCCCGCGGTACCATTTAGTCAAATTGATGGCTTTACAAACGCAGCAAGCTTCACATAATGTCCAACTCGAAAGGAACTGTAGTTCTGAAGCATCCGATGAGGTATGAAGCAATCTAATTAAATAGACCATTTATAAAAATAAAAATAAATGATAAAATCTAATGTCAATCATTTTTTTCAGGACAAAATGGCTGGCGCTGCTTGGTAAGCCCAAGTGATGACCAGAAATGGTACGTCCTACCGCAAAATTCAAAATCACCTCCAAAGTTTCCAGAGAAACAATTTCTGGAAATGCATTCACTTCGAAATGCGTTTAAAAGGCCAACCAACTGCCGATTTCAAGTAACTTATTTGTTTCTTTTCATGATTTGTCTCTCGACATAGCATATAAAACATACTGAATAATAGAATCATAAAAGATAGGATAAGAGTGTCGTTGACGCTTCGGTGCTTCGAAAAAAAAATGTATTCATTCTTTCTTTGTATAGTATTATTCTTTTGAAATGAGAAACAATGCTTGGTTTGTTTCTGGAGAAAGTCCTATATTTTTTAAAGATTGTACATACAAAAGAATTGAGAAGGGTACTCGCGAGAAGCAACCTAAAAGTAAACGACGAAACTGTGATTCTTAAAATACAAAACTCTTATATAAGAAAAAGTCGTATTTTCATCGACAATACTTTATATTATCGAATAAAATTTTTTGATTTTGCAAATAGCAACCGGAGGATTAAAATGAATAAAAAAATATATGGCGATATAGAATGCTCAATATTGTATATTGATTTTATTACAAATCTCTATTTGCCATTGTTATCGTAAACTGACTCGATTGCCAAACTACAGCTTTCTTAAACTTACATATTTTAATTACACTATCCTTTTTACATTTATCTCTACATGTTTTGATTTTCGTTTTACTTATATTTCAAAAAATATCCATTGCTACTGGTACAGGTCTGTTATAAATAACTAATACTATATCCATTGAGATTAAAAAAAGCTGCCAAGTGTAAGAATCTGTAATATTGCGTATACGAAATGAGTTAGGATTTAGTTGATGCCTCTAGTCGATTAATTCGTAATTATTTTAAGCATCTTTTAGATTATTATCTTCCACCTGGTATAGTTTTATGTAAAGAATGTTAGAAGACGAGGGTGCTTCTGCTTCCGATCATTATATCCAGCGTATCTACTCTTTTTCAAACAAACTATAGAATTTGTTTTTAATTATTAAGTTACTATGGCGATTCGATAATAAGCTATCGAAAACATGTAATATTTTCCCATATAAATAAAATATTAGTTAAAATATAATTTGTATGTAAATCTTTGAATTTTTGAACATGCAACTAATAAACTATCCTATAAGTTAGCTAAAGCAATTTAATTAAGTCCTTGAGAAAAGTTAAAATGCTTCTATTTATTTTAAAAATTTATAAAATATTAGCGTTGAAAATGGATAAAGGACACTTACTTTTGGTATTACTTTTTAGGTGTATTGAGATTTCTTTTTTCTGATGGACATTTCGTACCAACGACAGCTCCCATTAATAAAGATGGTAATGCACACTCCATAAAACGCACTCTTTCCACTAACGCAGCTTGGCGTCTCTCCAAAGATGCATTTCTCTTTTCATAAAGACCAAGCACGGTTTTCCAACAACTGTCTTTATTTTTTTTCCTTTTTGAATTTCTTTCTTCCAGTGCGGAAACTTTTGATGTCTCTGCCATTTCCAATTTTATTAAATTTTATATAGGATATTTTTATCAGTAAAAATTAACTGAAAATTAACTGTCACTAAAATTTCGGGATGTGGGTCAAATATTCTCTGAACTTATCTGCAATGTAATGCCTTTATTTTTCAAAAACAATTTAAAATAAACTATTGATTTCCTTATTTATTACAATTTAATTTGCTATACGATTTTATACTCGGAATTGAAAAAAAACAATTCATTCAAATAATTCCCTCATAATTTAATATCACATTTTCTGAATCAATTTTAATTTTTAAAGATTAAATCATTTCTAATTGTTTTTTTTTTATTTTTGAATAACTTGTCAATATTTTGGCAATTGATAACCAATAAAATATGATGATAATATTGTGACAGTGCCAAAATGGCGCATTAGCGCTCAAATATTCAGAAATTTTTTATTGATAAATTTCATGTGATACAATTTACAAATAAGAAATCATTTTAAAAATTCTGTTGACTTTAAGTCGTGGGAATTTAATAATTCCAGCTACATAACTCTTTCAGTATAAACTTTCTGGAATGCAAGTAGATCTATTCACCTTTATCGACATTAATTCTCATCTAATAACTGATGCAGCTTTATGTTGAAAATTATTATGATTGGTATATAAATTAATCAAAATTTGCATAATTTCATTAACTTTACTTCTCCATAAATTTCTCCGTAAATCATTTTTGCCTTATTTTTTCTTTTACATTTAGTATTATTGTTGCTAAATCAGATAAAATAATTTTAAATAATCTATTTATTTATTCTTTTTTATAGCTAGATTACAGGTAGTCAATTTATCAGAAACAAGCTCTTTAAAACTGAGGAAGTAATTTGAATGTGTGGAATTAATGTAATAGTTACGAGCCAATGAAGCGTGCAGGATATTCAATTTTTTTAGACGATCTAGCTGAACAACTTGAAGAAGTTTTAAAGAAAGTGAAAGTATTGCACTATTTCTTCATACATATATATTTTTTCTTTTTGAATTTGGTCTATTTAACTCAAATGCTTTGAATAAAAAATTGTAATAAATGTTTTAAATAACTGTATCATTTTTAAAAATATGTAGCTCAAACAATCTTAGTTTCAAGGAGAATGATTATGAAATAATCACCTTCAAAGCATGTGGGTCAAGTACAATAAAATCTAATTTACGATAACAAATTCCTACTATCCAGGAAAACGACCTGTCTCATCTGATCAAGCCTCTAGAAGAAACAATTTTAAAAGTCAAGGAGCTCAATCGAGGAAGGGAAGTGGAATGTGAGCTCACAGGTGAATGTATCTCAGAAACTAGTAATTTTCAAGTAAGAAACCTACTATACTTTTGAAACTAGCCATTCTTTCAACATCAGACTATTTTGAAAAAATGTTTTCAAATATTCTATTGAGATTATTTTAAAATCATTAAAGAGGATTTCAATATAATAAATTGCATTTAAAGATGGCTTGCTCCTGCAATGATTGGGGTCCAGATAAATTAGGATCTGATGGAAAATGGTTTTGCGAGCTCTGTGGTACAAATTGTTTTTGTGATCAAATTTGGGGAAGTTGCACACATCTCCCTGAAAAAGAAGCATCGATAAAATCTCTTGATAAAACGGAAAAGAAGAAAAATATTCCTGCAGATAAGACTGCGAGTAAGAAAGGGGCTAATAAAAAAGGCGAGTAATTAAATGCATCAGCAGCTTCAAAAATTATTTCTGTACATTATTTCTATAAATTATTATTAAATTTTTAAAAATATTACCAAAAACAAAATAGGTGAACAGTGCCAGAAAGATATTTCAGTTTTGTACGAAACGCGGCATTGCACTTCAATAAAAAAAAAGGACAATGAAGATAAAATTTTGAAGAAGGGGTCGCAGATTAGCAAAAAGGAAAAAGTAGAGCTCAAATTGTCTTCTAATGAAAGTCGAGTTCCAAGGTCAAAACAAATTGTAGATGATGCAAAAAAGCGTAAATGCGTGAATTGTAAGTGTACTGATGACGAGAAAGGGAATAAAATTAAAACTGAAGAGTGTCGTGTTGCTTCAGCAAAAAGAAAGAAATTAGTAAAGCTTGAAAAGGAAGAAAATGCAAAATTTGAAGTTGAGAATACGAAGTCTGCAAAAATAAAAATTTCTCATTCAACTGGCAACTGCAATTGCTATGGGTAAAATTGTTAAATTAGATCTTAAATCAAAATGAGCATGTGATAAATAAATGTACAATCTTTTAGAAAGGACACTTCAACTAATGTCACGGCATTTGCAAAGAAAGAAAAATCCGATATTGTGGCATGCAAATCATCTAGTGTTGGATTATTAGTAAGTACACATTTCAAGGTCTTATCTTAATTAATAAAGTTGATAAATTCATGATCGGTTTTTTACGTTTAAGTCTTCATGGAAGGATTCAAAAGACCAGGGATGCTTGAATGAAATGAAAGGTAAGAGATTACCATAAATTATACAGTCGATTATTGCAATTATTTACTTAATTCAGGCATTCCGTTAAATGAGGTCCCATTGTTCCTAGGAGCCAAGAACGATGAACAGAAAGTCCAACAGATTTCAAAATGTGTCGAGAAACGAAGCCAAACTGTCCCTGAAAAATATGCGTCATCCCGTTCCGATCGGGGTTTACAAAGTTGTTTACGATCTCATTTCATTGTTTGAGAATAATTTATTTTATTATCTTTTGTAAAGCATTTTTAAAAGATATTTACATGTAGTAATAAATTTCTTTCAAATGTCAGGATTTAAAACTATGTTTGTTGCAGAATCTTCTTCAAAACTACCACCTGAAAGGGAAAAACTTGAGAAACCTGAAAAACCTTTGAAATGTTCCGAAATGGCAGAACATGGAAGAGTTCAAAGTAAAATTTTTACTGTCTATAAATATTTGTAATTCTTATAATATTTCCAAAGCTATATATTTTTTTATTGCATTTTTAAAGAGTGTGATGAACTAATCTCCAAAAGCCCCCAAAAATTTATGAATTGTTCCGAAATTGCAGATCGCAGAGCAGTTAAAAGTAAGATTTTTACTTAATGAAAATCATAATTAAATAAAGGAAACCGAATATACTATTGTTATTTTATAATTTTGTTTAAAGCGCAAGATGAATTTCCAAAACAAAGTTCAACAAGAGCAAGAAGTCACAAATTGAAGGTTGAAAAATATAAATTGCCAGGTGAAGATCGACAGAAAGAAATGAATAGGATAGAAGCCAAAATTCTAGATAAAAATTTTCAACAGAAATCGTGCAATTATTGCAATCCTGAAACAAGTACAGAACAGGTGAGTTTGGAAAAAGAAGCAATAGCAGATAAACGTACTGTGACGTCAACCTGTAATTATGTTCTTCAATAACCATAAAGGACTATTGAGCTAGGTATTAAAAAATTTCTAAATGCACATTTATTCGATGACGATTCTCTTCAACATTGCACACGCGATGTACAAATAAACACAGGTTTTCTAACGAAGAAATAAAACTTTGCACTTTTCTGACCCTGCAGATGAAACTGAAAGAAACTGAAAGTTTCATAACTAAAAGAAACCTTATACTCTCTAAATCTGAATTAGTGAAAAGTAGGTCACCAATTTACTTTAGTGAAAATTTTCACTAATTATTAGTTGTATTTCACTATTTCAATTAGTAAGTTTTCAATTTTTCACTAAAGTTTTAGTAAAAAATGACTAACAATTAGTAGAATTTTTCACTAAAGTAAATTAGTGACCTAGTTTTCACTAATTCAGATTTAGAGAGTATATTATTTTATTTCATATTTAATTGGTATTTATTTTCATTAGACATAGTTGAAAACTGAAAGATTTATTTCGACTGATTTTCTAAACTTTACCTACATGCACAAAATGGTATTGTATGCAAATTAGTCTGAATTTATATTGTATTAAATTTAAATAGTACAGAGCCATTAATGGTGTATACCATGCAAGGATTGTGTCTTGTGCAATATACCAATAAAATATTTTTTTACAGCTCTGCTCTTGCGGTTGTGGTTATTTTCTCAAAGGTGTACCTGCGACTAGTCCTTGTCCATGTTATAATAATTCATTACAAAGTCCCAACCAAGAGGAAAGCACTGGATTTAAAAACTCCGTTGCCAAATCGTAAGCAAATGAATTTTTTTGAATACATACTTTACTCGACATTTAATTTGCATTCCGGAAGACATATATTGAAACCGGTCGATCCATATTAACATATATATTAATTTCTGAGTCATTAAGAAGCGCTTGTGGACAGAAGTTATTTGTAAGTTTTGAGATTTTACAACAGATTTTATTTTATAGGAGAAAACATGACTGCGAGGGATGCTGTGAATTGTGCAACAGTTCAAATTCGAAAAAGTAAGAGTACGTTATAAAAATGTTCTTGTAAATTCAAATAAAAAGATCAAAGTTAATTCAAGTTAAACAAGCACTTAAGTTTGTATATTTATAAACTGCAAGGATTACTATACAACATTTAATTTAATACAGAAAGTGTGCAAGGAAATAAAATGCAATAAATTATATAAGATTTGAATAAACTGTAAGACGGATTTGTAGGCTCTACAAATTTAAATGCAAGCCATAAAGAAACCTCAAGCGAAACCGCTAATTTTATGCCAACCACATCCTTAGATCTTAAATCAGGAGAGGAAGTGTTCAGGAAACCAATTTCATTTATGTGCGCTTAAATTTTAAGATTGATTAACAAGATTCCTTTTAGGCCATTTCTTGAAATATGAGAGAAATAAACTCAGTTATTATTATACATAAAGAGATAATGAAATAAGTCATCAATTACTAGTGTGACAATATCTCATTAACTGCTATAGAAAGTGTCGAAGTCTCAGCAATTCTCGTCAGATTTGCAATTATCAAACGTCTCTTTAGTATTTGCATAATCACAAGACTGAACTTTATAACTGCACTTCTGCACTTATGTATTATTAAGACATCCTCTAGTTGACATTCAACATGCTTATCAGAAGAGATATTTTATCCAGTTCTGCACTCTCTTATGACAGGTTATCCAATGAACTAAATGCCATCATATCTCCCTGAATTGATATAATAATTTATTTATAAATATCAAAGTTTACAAAAGTTGTGTTTTTCGAATTTTCATATTGCATAGAATTTTGAACAGCTTTCAGGAATGTTGTAAACTTTCAATACTTTCTGACAGACTAGAGATTTTCTTAAATATAATCTGCGAGAAAAGTGAAAACGTATTAATCATATTTTCAATAAAATTTGTTCCAGGACAAATTTTCAAGCCTTCTTTGATTTCGGGATATAAAAAATCTTTCTACGATCTACCAAATCCACCAAGCTATTTAAATCTGGAAGTACTGATGGAATTTTTAAGTGCAAATCTGTCAAATGTTTCATGGGAGATAATTTTAAAGGTTTACTATCTTTTCCGAGATTCCTTGGTGTGTAATAAATTTCAGTTGATGTTGGATATTTAGGATAATAAGGATCATACTCTACTTCGTTGGGTACTAAAGGTTTAAGTGATGCTGTCAGAAGTGCATAAGGAGATTCTGTAATCCTTTTAGTTGTAGATCTTGTGGTTGCAGGCATCCTTGTTGTAGTCGTTAAAGGATGCTCAGTTCTTGACTCTCGTTGAATAGATCGTAAAGTTTCCATGTAAGGATAATTAATATTACGGAAGTCGAATGGTGATTTTGTCGTAAAATCAACTGAACTCGATTTTCCGCCCTGGAACAACGGCGGTTCTAAAAACATGTATGGTCGGCTTTTCGATTTCGGAAATACTTGCATTTCCTCTCGATTTAGGAAGAAAGTAGAAGGTCTATCTTTATTTTCTCCCATCTCTTTATTTTCTTTATTTTGAGAGGAAAATTTATTATCTTGAGCCTCAAAATTGATGAACCTTCCTTCAGGTTTAGGAGTCGGATTTAGAAACTTGTTCTGCCTGTAAATATTGTCATTTCTCACAGGTGGCGGCTGCAGAAAATCAGAATCAAATTCGCGAATTGGAAAACGATTAACTGAATCCTTTGCGGTGAATGAATTTCCAGAAAAAGGTCGAATTGTTGTGGATGGAATTTTCTTTGTTGGAAAATTGGTAGCTGCTTTGAATGTTGTACGCGAAAAATCAAAAGGCGGCATTGTTACTGGGAAACTAAAATCCTTGTTTTGGAAATTTGGCTTTTTGAAGGTGTCGTTTTGCCTTCCAAAATATACACTCGAACTGAGAACGAAGTTAGGATTTTTATTTTGCACTGAATTTGAAGGTGCACTGTCTGTACCAATGCGGAAGGAACGAGAGAAGCCTGAAGATTTTCTTTCGGTGTTTTGAGATCCACTGAATGGGGCAAATGCTGATTGATGATAGTTTGATTGTCCCGTATTATCGGGAGGATTCTCTTCGACACTTTGACATTTTACTAAGTGTGCGTGGTCACATACCATGGCCTCTTGGCGAAATGCCGTGTCAATCGGGCAGTAATAGGTGAATTTGTTGCCGTAGTCATCGCAGTTGTGATAGACTCGACAATTTAATTCCAAGTCAGCGTAAAAACCCATTTCTCGTCCACGGCAGGTGAAGTTTGTCACTACTGGAGGTGGCATCGTATTCTGAAAATAATATCAATAAATTTTGCTTAATTCTAATTTATTCTATGCGATATTTATGAAACAAGGAATATAAAACTTACAAAAGTTTCTTGAGTGAATACTGTTGAAAAAAATAACGCGCACAACATACACAAAACGTAAAATCGTTCCATGATGAAGGAGAATAAAAATCAAGTTCACGGTACAAGCGCAGTTCAAAACTGAGGATATAATGTAGATACGATGTCGAGAGAACCTTTAGTCGATGAGATGAGCAAAGTGAAAGTGAAAAGGATAAGTTTAGGATACAGAGGACTTCTCCTTCTCCTTCTTGGTTTTCAAAGTTCCAATCCCTTCGCACTTTGCCTTCAGATTTAATTCGCGATATGTGATATTGCGAATAATAAAATAGTTATCAGTAAACAACGCAGGACGTTGAAGGCAGTAATGTTGGGAATTCCACGTGAAAGGAGATACTATAAATATCACTTGAACTACGACTTGAAATATTGAGGTATTGAGGGGCGTCATTGTCTCTCCTTACTACAGAAGAATCTCCGCCTTCACAAAAGGAAAGTCAGATTGTCTCAATTGTCATCTCTGTGAGAATCTAGAGCATGCAATCGTAATATTTTTCTAATCAGTTCAAGGAATTTCAATCTTATTGGATTCTCTAGTGCGCAGTTTGCAATTATTATTCTACTCTAGATAGTTTCTTTATTTCATTAATTTTTTTTTAATTATGGGTTTGGAGTTTCAATATTACAAATTTGGAGAAATTCTTAAATTGAAGCACTTTCAGTGTTGGTTCTTGTTATTGTCTTATTAATAAAACTGTCTTTATGCCTTAGTGAAGCATAAAGACTACAATTATTACCGAGATTATTACTAACCTTCTGCCTCAGCGCTTTGCAATTACACCTAAGGATAATAAGCGACAATTTTCTGTGTTTCTGAGTGAGAAAACAAATTTTAAGACCTGAAAGATTCTAAATTTAAGATTTAAAAAATCAAATTAATTTAAACTTGATTTCCAAAAAATTCTATTGAGTAATGTCCATTCTATTGGCTAGAGTTTCAGAAAATTTGTCTACACAATCTTTATTGCAAGACATAGAAATATTTTCTTACACAATAAAAAGTTACATCATTATTCCACCTATTTATGAAGAAACATAATGTGTAATTGCTTTCAGAGGATCATCCTGTGATCGACATGAAGAGCTGTACTTAAGTCGCAACTGAAATTAATTATATTTCATATCAGATTGCATTAATATGTTCTTCCATGCAGTAAAGCTTGCTTAAACGACCTCACAGTTCAGTGTACTGGGTGCGGTGTAACATAATAATATTTCATGATTGGTAATTAATCATTGCAGCTTTTCAATGTCGTCCTCACGATTGGAATGGTTCTTAAGGTAATGTGATATCCCTTCTAACGTGGAAGAAAACTAGTGTGTAATAATATTTTATAATTATATAATTTTGTATAAAAAGGAAGATTTATGTTTATAAATGAAAATATGTACCCTATGGTAGCATCCTTGGCATTATAGCCTATTTGTGAACGTGGTGAAAGGTTGTACCTATATACCCATAAACTGATTCCAGACTCTATAGATTCTTAAGTCCTATAGATTCTTAAGTCCTATAGATTCTATGGGCACACATACATTGATAAATTACTGTATTTATGTACTACAAAATATCGTTCCTCCTCTTCATATCTAGAGAATCATCTTGTACAATCGGTTGCATAATAAAAGTAGATCCCAACGATACCAGCCACACATCCGCAAATTATTCGACTCCAAACCGTGGAACACGGATGCACACTTGCACAGTTTCACAATCAGGGATCGTCAAGTTTCTCTCACTTCCTGCTATACTGATTTTTCTTACTGGCTGTTTTTGCATCTAATTTAAATTCATTATATTCTAATTCCTTTGCAGAATAGAAAATTCCATTTGTTTCAATGGGAAATTTCTTCATTCGTTTTACGTAGCTAATTTTCGCATAATACAATTTAAATAGGTGATGGGCGATATTTTTAAGGATAAAAAAAAGGAAATTTGAAATATTTTACTTATTTCAAAGATACAGCATTTTGAAGAAAAGTAGAACACATTTTTTATAAGTGCTTAAATATAATTTAAAAAGTCATAAATTAAATAAAGGAATTTTTTACACAAAAGAAAAAAAAATATTTTTTGAAAATAGAAGGCCTGATAATAGGCAACCCAGGATACTTCTGCTCATTCTGCTTGCAAATATCTCATATAACAGATTATTAATCAGTTTTGAATTATTTTACATCTACAGATTATTAACATTAAAATAAATAAATGAATAAATGAATAAATAAATAAATTCAACACTAAATTGCAATGGAATCCCATTTTCAAATGTAGCGCATGCGCGTATTGAATTTCCTTTTGTGACGGCAATCGAGTCATTTTATGCTGAATTTTCTATAAAAATAAAATAAAAGCTAATCTTAAGTAAATTTAAAATATATAAAGCAGAAATAGAGTTTTAAATTACTATTCAATGAATAAAAGAGCATTAAATACACAATTTAATCAATTTTTAGTTTCTATTTTGATGGGTAATTTCCGCTACTGCTGGCTTTTGCGCAATGAAGTCGGCTGCCAGGATTGCCAGTATTTGGAGTTTTTTTTTAATGTTTTTATGTTGGTTATGTTTGTGAAATGGTGAAATAATTAATTAATATTCGTGAAAAATATTGAAAAACCACACTTTATTAAAATGAATGCGGTCCCAGGAACAGCATCACTTCTCGAAGAGCTAGACAGTACGTTAATTTTTATTTTCCCTCGTAAAATATTTATTTTTAGGTTAATTTTTTTGACAGCAAAATTGAGATTCGATTTTCTGTTGCTATTTTAAAATTATGCTTGTTTCAGTTATTCCGTGATCATTTTTAACAATTGCTAACATAATTCACTCTTTTGTCAAATTATTTCGATTTTATTTTGTTTAATTTGTATTTTGAATGTGATGTAAAGTTTGGTAGAGGTTATGTTGCTTTTTTGGAATCCAACAAAGTAAAACAATAAATAAATAACTATTTTGGAATGTAAAAGGGGCAACATAAGAAACTTAATTTATAGATATTCATCTAATTTTTTTTAAATAAGTGACAATTAATTTTTAAAATGAGTTCAAGAGCGAATTCTATTTTAATGATATATATAAATATTGTATTCTATGGTAGATTATTAATTAATTTTTTAATTAACTGATTCAATCTGTGACTAAAATATTTTCTCATCTATTTTTCTTTTAGAAAAATTGATGGTACTGCTACGAGACGGCAGAACTTTAATAGGCTACCTCAGAAGTGTAGATCAATTTGCAAACTTAGTACTTCATCGAACAATTGAGAGGATTCACGTGGGCAAAGAATATGGAGACATTCCAAGAGGAGTTTTCATTGTCAGAGGTGAAAATGTAGTCCTTCTAGGTGAAATTGTAAGTGACTCAAAAAAATTCGTATTTAAAAATATTAGATTCTGTAGTACAATTTTTTGAAAGAATCCTAAAAACATTTCTTTTTATAGGATAGGGATAAGGAAAAGGATCTTCCTCTATCTGAAGTATCAGTAGACGATATTCTAGATGCTCAAAGACGAGAACAGGAAAATAAGCAGGATCAGGAACGCTTAATGAATAAAGCGTTGAAGGATCGCGGTCTTTCTTATATTCCCGACCTAGGACACGATGACATGTTTTAACCGATGATTTCATGCACTTCGAATTTCTCATCTTATGCCTTTTCTCGTTACTCCAAGAAACGAGAAAGCATGCGCTAACAGTATCTACTTTCATTTTTGTTTTCTATTCGTTTCATTATTCAATATAAAAAGATGACTTGTAGATGTCAAACCGTACTGAAAAATACTGGACTATTTTTCATAAATTAAGATTCGATTTAGTATAGACATTACTCGACAAATGTAAATATACATAATTTTCTATCATTCAATAATAAGTTTTTGGCAAGATAAAGCTTCTCGCTTTTTACTTCTCTAGAGTGAAATAATACATAAGTATAGGATGCCACCTGCTCTACAAATTAAATGAAAAAATCATGCTTCAAAAAATGCAAATTTATTAATAGATTAATACTTCAAGAATACAATGTTTCCTTGACAACGGTCAGACTTCAGGTTAGATTCACGTTTCACATAAACCGTTTAATAAAAATATACGAGCAATGAGGAAACATTTGATTCAAACTTATAGCAGAATTTCATACTTTACAAAGTAGTTTCCACTTTGCGATGTCTGATGAATGTGGTTTAATCTGGTATGTATAGCAAATAGTTGCTATGATATAAAAAAAAATAATACTAATATGATGTGAATTAATTACACTTCACCTCAGTGTCTAATCTAAATACGATAACAATTTGAACCTATAATTTCGTCGAAGTTTAACTCTGAATCCAGTTCATAGAAGTATAACACTTATTAACAGACAAGTGTATAATTTTCATTTTCAGAACGCAGTTTCCGGGGGTACTTCGTTACTTATGAGCGAATTTAGACTCGAGTCGCTACGTTGTTTGTGTATAACTGCTTGATTATTTGAATTGCTAAAGGTTGTTTTGTCCTTGATGGCCCGTTTGGAATCGTTGCGTTGCAAACTGGTTCCACGTTTTCTGGGAGAAGGTATCTCTTCCATTTTTTCTGCTGAATTATCTGCACTGTTTGTGCTACCAGAAGCAATTCCTGATGTATCAGATCCAGGATTGTTACCATCCAAACAATGTAGAAGACTATCCGAGAATTCGTTTTCATTTAAAATATTTAAATCTGATTCGGATGGTTCAAAATCTCCAGTCCGAGATGCAAAACTGAGGTCTACTGGACTCGCAGTTAGAACACTTCTTGACAAAAGGTATTCTTTGAAGGTGCTAGTGAAAGAGGAAGCTTTTTCTGTACTTGAAGGATCATCAAATTCTGGCGAGACGCCAAAGTATTGGTCATTTTCTTTATTTTGAACACGAACTTGATCATCACAAGTCTCAGAAGTATTTGGAGCTTCTTCGATAATGGAAGTAAATCCTTTTCTGTGCAGTAAGTCTGTGGTGAATCCTCGTGAATAAGTGCTGGGAGGACATTGCATTGAATCATTGTTCAATGCTGAAAGATTGCAAATATTTGAGACTGAAGACATCACAACAGGCTTTCGAGATCGAGGCGTCATTATATTTTCCTGTGGAAATGTAAAGTATACAAATTATTATCAAATATGGAAAATAATAAGAAATGATAAATAAAATTAATGTTATTGAGAATCATTAACAAGCAAATGAAATTAACATGCGCAACATGCATACCTGCATAGCCTTGCTCATCTTAGTAGTACTTTGAGTAATCGGGCTCATGCTATTATCAGTATCCGTAATTGGTGTTAACAAATGTTCGTTTGCAGCCAAGCTTTTCCGCAACATATTCGATGGAGTTGATGTATGAGTTGGAAAAACATTCCTCAATATACTTTTTATAGGTGAGGAAGACTTTTTATACGTAGCACTAGATGCTTTCTCGGATTTTCCAGAACCGTTATTCAACTTTGGAGAATTCTTGTCAGAATTTGAATATCTTGATCCCAGACTCGAGATAGATAATCTAGGGGTGTAAACAACGTCAATGTTTGACCTTTTAGATGTAGGAATCGCAGGAACAGATTTTTGTCTAACTAATTCGTTTTCATTCACACCATCCAAACTCGATTGACATGAATACATATTTGGCGGTTCACTGCAATGTCGAGACAATCTAAGGTGATTAGAAATGTTTACGTTACAAGACTTATGCGTTTTCTCACTGGAAGATATTCGATGAGAGTTTGTATGCTTTTCCATTTCACTAAGATTCATTTCACTGAATGTTCCGGAACGAGATTGTTCTTCGTCAACATTTTCGAAGTTAAGAATTCTAGCATTATCTGCTTTGTAAATTGACAAAGTAGGAGTATCAAGACTACCCGTACTGTTACTCATATGCTTAACTTTAAACAGATTATCTGTTTCTAATATGTTAAAGCTGTCCGTGTTAAGCTCGTCCTCCGATTTACTTAGCGACCCTTTTGGAGGAAGTCGTGGTTTGTCAAGGGGCTGTTCAGGACAAGCAAACAAGCAATTAGTTACAGTTTCGTTCACGTGCAAGTAAAATGAGATGTTAATTTCGAATAGGTTAATCTTGCTCAAAGCAACGCAGTTATTTATCAGGGTATTAATGATGAATTGGAAAAACTACTTACCGTTGATAATATATTTTCTTCGCTGCTAGACCTGTTAATGTTACACGCCAGTTTTAAATCTGTTATTTTCTTGTGGCCTAAAAGCTTCTTTTGGAAAATATGTTTCTTAATAGAGTCACCCAAGCTCTTGGTACGAAAATTTTTTACATGTCGCGGAGTTCCTTGTCCATTTTCTTTGTTGAATTGTTTAACGAGTTTTCGTTTTTTAGCAGACTCAGGCATTGATTGAATGTATGCGTAGAGTTGAGCTAAGGCGGCTTGTGTGTCTTGAGAAGCAGTGGCTTGGGCTGTTAACTGATGGTCCACAAAACTAAAAACAGTGTGGGCCGTTCCCGTTGTATCTGATATTGACTCGTTTAACTGAAACAAATTATTTTAAAATAATTAATAAAATTGATTTTAATAATTTCTATTTTTTTATTAGAGATTGTAACTAATACTCACGTCTGACTTTTTTGGACTCAAAAGCTTCCTTTCTTGTTCTACCCAATAAGCTCTGATATCCATAGCTAGTTTCGGTGGAATTTCGAACAATTTCAATCCTTTTTTTATCATGAAGGCAACAATGCCTGATAAGTTTTGAGAGTTTATGTGCAGAGCTTCGGGGGATAATTTTCTTGGACACAATAAGTGTGGTGTGAATAAAGTAGCAAGTGTGTCACAATTCATTTTGTTGTTAGCTTCAAAAGACGCAGTTTTATTCAGAAGGTTTAAGACATGTTTCAACAATATTCTGTTTAGTGGCGGCAGAAGCAAAAACAAGAGCTGAAGCGATCTCAGAAGTCTGGCTTCGTTTGCATTCGTTTCAGAACTGCACAATTCTGAAATAAAGAGTTATAATTAGTTTGAATTATCAAATTAATTCAATTTAAAAGGTGTATATGCTATAATTTACCTGCTATTTGACAGTGAATTGGGTAATGCAAATCGGTCAAAAGTGGTTCAGGAAGATCTGCGAGGAAACCTTTAAGAACAGATGCACAATCATGAACGCTGAATTTACCCTCTGTTAAATCTAGGGGAAGTTCATGATATAATGCATTCTTGAGATCTTGCTGCCTTGTCAGTTTTCCTGTGCGTCTAAATATTCCTTCCTGAATAATACCTGTTTCAAAAATGAAACTCATTGTTAAATCTAGAATTTTCACTTTAATATTTTTTCTTTCAATTTTGGGAGAACTTACATTGCTCTTTAGAAAGGTATTCGATTAAACGTTTAACTTGATTTATCCCTTCCTGTGTTAACGCAGCACCTTCGTTACCTTTCTGTAAATTCATAGTTGACTTTGGTTTTTTAGAAAAACTCGGCAAACCCCATTTCTTTAGTTTTGCTTTCTCGATAATGCAATCATTGCTGAAATAAACGAATAATTATAATCATGAGCTACGTATAATTAAAGGGTGCAAAAAAGGAATAGGAAATGCATACTGAAAAAAAGGATCTAAATGTATACCAATTTCTTATGTGAATCCAACTGAAATGAATATTACTTATGTGATATAATGGTAAATAATCAAATAAGGGATTATCATAATTGACCTGGCGACCAATTATTTTCTTTTTTCAAAAGACAGCATGCACATTTCTCAATCTATATACAGCTAGGAACATTTCACGTGTATAAAAATAACAATAATAATAAAAAGAATAATAAGGACAAGCATGAGACATTCCATCCATAGTATTAATTCTGATGAAAGGAAAAAAAAAGAATACAAACCAGGAGGATAATAATGCCTCATTAGACCTAGCATAGGTCAAAGATGAACTCGGCGAGCTTATTAGATGTTTAGTTTCGCGCTGAACGTTATTCAGTTTTAGCGAAAAACAGTAACAGGATGGTTCACGAACAGCATTTCCGGGCGATTCGAAACTAAGTACACATATCGATAGAACCGTTTACTCCATGCAAACTAATGCATAGTAAATACATTAACCCTTTGATGCAAATTTCAATTTATATTTATATTTGACCCTATCGTCGAATAAATATTAAAATAAAATAAATATGAAATTACGCTCGTTTATAAACGTAAACAATTTATAGCAACAAATTTAGCGAATTCGTTGTTGAAGTCAATAATTAATTGGAAAATATGTACTCAATAATTTAATTTATCATGAATCATGACAAGATAAAAGTATTTTTCTTAGCATAGTGAATTAACCAAGAATTATGTTAAATTTTCACGTCAAATGTAGGATGAAGAAGTAGTTTTATAAATTTTGGTAAAATTACAAAACAAATATGTAGGAAATCTAAATAAATATTTTTTTACAGTTGCACCAAAGGGTTGAAGGGGTTAAGAAAACAAGTCACCCTGAACATTTCTTTTTTTTTTAAATTAGTCACACTTTCAGCCTCTGAATTAATCTAATTGTGGCTACACATAGCAAAAGTACCATACATTAATGAACAATAAGTAACAGGAAACTCACTCCTCTGTAGTCCTGTCCAATTCAAAAGATAGGTGCATTTTGACAAGGGTCTGAAACTGCTCTGAATTAACAGTTCGTAATCTGGAGGCTTGTTTGCCATCAACTCCATCGTTAAAATCCTCCATCGTCGATTAAAAATTAAAGTCTGATTAAACACGTCTTCTCATATTTGAATCGCGTCTAACAGATGCGCACACTCCCAAAGTCTTCAACGACGGTTATAGACATTCTGAAAAAAACTCTTTTTGATTCAAAAGAACCTCACTTTTTGGGGTTTTTGAGTAGCACATGTTTTTAGCTAGTGAAAATTTATTAGGGGTAGAAAAACTTCTGTCAGTATTTTGATGAAAATAGGGAAAATATAAGAAAATTACACTGGGTTAGACACTGCATAAGAGAAAACGCGAGACATGTGAGAATAAAGTACACACACAAGCAAAAAAAAGAGGGAGAACATCTGTCAACAGGTTGTCTCGTTCTTCCTTCGGGGACAGAGAGAGAGAGAGCGTATGTAATTGTCTCGACCAATAAGACGGTTCGATGTGAACGGCGGGAAATGAGCCAAATTCAAATGGAGCGCAATAATTTATTCATTTCCTAGAAATTAGAATAATTATTTCTTGAGTTCATTTATCAGAGTGAAGTTAGTTTACAATTATTAATACTAGATAATCAATTTCAATGTTTAAATTTAATTTATTTGTAAAATATAGACATGCTTCCATACGCTGTGCACCGGTGTCAAAGAAAAAGTCCTTTTACAGGGGCATATAGAATTTAAACTTAATTTAAGTTTAGAATTTAAACCTATGTAATTGAATTTGAAATTCATTTGTTTTTCTGACTGTTTATTGACTGATCTTAGCTACAAGTAATTAAGATTGATTAAGATGCATAAATCAAAATTAATTTCACACTGGTCAAACCTTTTCTTTCACGTTCGGACAAACTGGAAAAAAAATATTACAAAATTCAAAAATGTAAAGTAACCTGATGGATCTGCAATATTTTAGAGCATCCACCCAAAAAAAATTAAAAGTGAACAAAGTTACGTTTAAATAAATACAATAAAACATTATCAAATCCAAAAAAATCGTATAGTTCTGACGTAATGTCATGTTGTGAAGCATCAGGAATCAATGAAACTATTCCTGGCACCGGTTGTTGTGGTCAGTAAAGATTTTAGTTTAATAATTCACTTTTTCAATTTAAAAATCATATTTGAATCATATGTTATAAACACTCTTAAAGTTTTATTATCAGATATGGTACTTTAATATTTTTGTATTAAACTCATCAGGCTAACGATCTTTTACTCTTTTAATTAAAATATTATCTAAACTTTGTAATAGGAAGAATATTAATTTTTCGAAAATTGCTCAAATGAATTACCAAAACAGGATCTTCATGCTCGAGTGGAAAAAGGGGATGTTTGGCTTCTGAGCCTCGCATCCGTTCATGTTCATGTCAGGAAAACGTGGGTTGCATAGATCGATCCGATTGCGGTGGATTTCGTCCAAGAGGAACCGCAGCAACCGGTGCATGTCCTGGACCATGCCAGTGTGCCGAGGAAGATGCCTGGAATATAAATATTCCTCCGAAGCCTAATTGTGAATGGTTGAGCAACTTCAGCGAGCTTCGTAGACAGTGGAGTGACCACAGTCGACAGCAAAATTGCAAATGCTGCAACTGTCAATCATGGTGAGTCTCTATTGTACTCTAATTAATTTATCATCTGCAATATGCAAATTAGTTCGCTTTATTATAATAACATAATCGGTTGCAGCAGAAAAGCAGCTCCATGCAAACCATGCTTAACGAATACATCTTCCTACTCTGACAACCCTCAATCATCATCAAGGGATGGCCAGGTAGGATCAAAGAATTATGCTATATATTATTTAAAATATATAATACATTTTTATGACTCCTGAATCTATTTTATCTAGGTTTATGGTAAAGAACGCCTAGCAGGTGGTGGCAGTTCAGCAAGGACGAACAACTCATCTTCGCGAGGATCTCCACCAAATTACAACTCTCAAAACCATAATTTTGAATCTCATTCATCACCTCACTCATCACCTCATTCAGCTGAAAATACTCGGTAAAATGAAATTGCAGAAGGTAACAAAACCACCTTTAGAACTCTATTCATCGCCTTATTTCCTACCTAGCAGTTGCCAGCCATGTTCACCCTCCCAACGTTCAATCCTGAAGAAGAGGAGTTGTTGTCAGTGTGTCTCAGGATACTGCATGTGCCAGCCAATGCCCAGGAATTGCAACTGCCCTCCACCAGTGCAGGTAGATGCAAGAGCTGAAAAGGAATGTTCTTGTGATTGTCCATCATCTCCAGAGTGTGCTTGTCCACCCAGTGAACGCAGATTTGCAAGAACGAAGATCAGATGTCCTAATGCCAAGATGTGCACTCCACTACCACGTCTGCCACCAGGTCCAAAGTGTCTCTGTTCCGAATGTCAGCCCTGTCTACCACCTCCATGTGATCATTGCACATCCACAAAGTGTAAAACAATTTCTCCGAAGATGGTACCATGTCAAGCAGATTCCAACCGTCGTCCTGTGTCATCAACAAAGTCTTCTAGATCCTATCGTCATCAATCCGAATCAGCACCTTATACTTCTTGTCAAAAAATGCCTTCAACATATCATGATAACAATGATGAAGCTTTGCAGTCACGAGTCCGGGGTATTAATCGTCCAAGGTCATCTCATAGTCGCCCAGGTCAGTCTTTAGGTCCCGATGATGCTATAAGAGACGGAGACGAGGATGGAGTGGCCACAGATGAAAAATTCAGATTATGCAATCAGAAAGGGAAACCGACATCGTCAGTCGCAAATGGGAGTAACCATTGCCAACTTTCAACCACCGCAGCCATCCCCATAAGGACAATGACAAAAATTCGCTTATTTGACCGACTTCAGACACAAAAACGCTTAAATTTGTCTTGATGAAAACTTTTCGTAGACCTGGAGCTGGTCTATAAGTAATTTTCATTTTGTGTCTGTAATCATCTTCCTCGTCTCTTCTTTGGCACCAATTTGGACCAGATCTTGGTCGAATTAGCTGATGTTGAGTAATCAGTACTTGATTAAGCAATGTCACTATTGTAGTTTGAAAACTGATGATGTTCTTGTACCCCATATACAACTCAAGGTGTGTGACTATCTGGTGCCTCCAGTAGGTAGCGGTGATGCAGAACTGCTTTGCAAAACACTTAAGCGGGGTGGCTGTGGTGTTATGACTTATTGTGGATGCATCAGCCGCTCCATCTTCGTGCCCAGTACCACGACTATCATTTCTTTTGTTCTGCTGATCCTTGGCGCTGTTACCTGGGCCTCTGGTTATGCTTTTTATCATCGTTACATGTGTCCCAAAAGAGGATGTGGCTGATTAAGCAAGCATCGTGAACAGATGAAAAGGTGTCTAGTGTCCTTGATAAGCTTTTTCTTAAGTAATTGATGTAGATCTGTTCATTTTATTCTTTTATTGGAATTGACTGATGATATATTGCTCTTCCAGGAATTATAAGCGAAGAGGATTGTCGTTGTTGCTCCACTGGATTTGAAACCGTAGTGCAGAGGTGAATTAAATGAATACTTGATTTGCTTTAATAATATGTAAGTTGAATATGAGTTCTAATAATTGTCTCTAATTTATAGAGACCAAGAATTTTGTGAAAGTCCCAGCAATTTTACTACACAAAATAGTTTTGTGTGTCCTGTTTGTTTATCTCTGATGTCTTCTAATACGTGTTGCCAAGAAGAAAAGGCTTTAGAATTTGATAGGGAATTTGAAGAAAAATCAGATCAGGTTGATTCCTCTTTTTACTGTGCTGAAGAATCTAAAGCAGATAGGGTTTGCGAACAACAAATAGAAGAGAGCTTTAATAATTGCAAGAATAATAAACAATTTACTGAGTGGGAAGAAGAGAAAAATATATCAGAAATAGAGTCTGCATTGGAGATTAATGAAAGAGATGAGGATGAATGCATTGACCAGTTTGAAGATAATGTTCAGTATTTTACAGATTATGATCCTTCAACTTTAAGTAATGAGACAGTTCTTGAATCAACAGCAATTTTTAAATGTGAAGAACAACTGGAATGTAGCCAAAAACAAACATGTAACAATTCGATAGTGAAAGCAGAAATTAATCCATGTCATCAGAAAATTTCTTCAGAAGAAGAAAATCTTTTAATCAAGAATAAAATAAGTACTTCTTCGATTAATGAAAGACAAGACCCTGTAGATAGCTCAACAGATATTACAATATGCTTCAATAACAATAGAAAAACAAGTAAAACCATTTTACTAAAGTCTGAAGATCAGTTTTATCCAAAAAATAGAAAAACAGCTTCATGCAATTGTAAGGTAGAGCCGAAGAATAAAGAACCTGAACCTAAGACTCGATCTTCAAGAAAGAATTCTTTCTATTACAAGGATACTTCTTTTTTTGATGGATGGAATAATCTTAAGAATGCTTTAGGTTCATACTTCTACAATCGAATTTCTCTAAATTCTTCCAAATCCGAGGAAAAAAGGGAATATAAGTTTTGTTCTTCCTCAGCTGAAGAGAGTGAAAGAGAGAGGAGAGAAATAAGGAGGATAGACTTAAATGATAAAGAAAGAAGGGATGTAGGAACACAGAACAGCCAACCAAGAGGTGATATTTATTTTAAAATAACCAATATTAATCGACTCGATTCTTTCCGAAATTCCCGGAAAAATTTTAATCACACGAAAAGAAGCAACATGGAAAGTACAGAAAGTAAGGCAGTACACAGTAAGGATAAAATACAGAAGCATAATAAGGATAGCACTTCTATTGCTTCGGATTGTACAATTTCGTGGTCTTTGGACAGAGCCTTGATCAATATTCAACCTGAAAATAATGAAGATATGATATTGAATGTTAATATGCAACCAAAGGATAATAACAATGACAATATGGGGATTTTAAACTCAGCGGATTCTCTGTTTCCGGATGATTCAACTGTAATTAGGGATGAAGATAAAGTAAATTATGCGATTGATGTTACAAATGATAATCTGAGTGAATCTTCAAGCAATGAATGTCTCGTACATCCTCGAAAAGACAATTGCATAAGCGAGTGTAAATTTAGGAGGAATGAAAATGATCAACGTGTCGGAAGTGAAGAATTGAAACAGCAAAAAAATAATTTTCACGTATGTGATTATGTTTCATGCGCAGTTGCTAGATACCACCTCATCATTTTCTATCATAATTTTGTTTTGAATACGTTTAATATTAATAATTATATTGCAATGAGATTCCTTGTACTTTTCGAGTTGTGACAAAATTAATTGAAATTTTTTCAGAATGGCTCTACGTCCGGTTTCGATGAAATGAGAAAAAAGGAAGATCTAATGCAAAGAAGAAATTTCTTTCAAGGCATTAAATTTACAACATCCAAAATTCAGAACCATTAAATTATCACATTTTAAATATAATGAAAAATGTTGCTACAAAAATAATACCTCTGTTAAAAAAATAAAGAAACATCAAAAAATTAATTTGATTAGTACTTCTAGATTTTTAATTTCTTCTTTTTCACTGGTATTCTTTGGTAGTTTGGGCAGGAATTATAAAGCATCTGATATTAAATGTATGACCCTCCTCCCACTTCTTTATTGTCGCCTTCTTCTTGCACGTACTGAGATGTCTAAGCCATTACTGTCAGTTGCAACGATGTCGTATCTCCGAGTGTTACTTGTACCATTTCTGTGCCTAGGGTACACCGAACTACTATTAGCTTTTGCTAAAGAGGTAAACGTAACACGAATTGATGGCTGTGCTGTTTGCGGTGAATACAAGTACGTTAATTTTTTTATTAATATATGTATAAATCGATTGTTATAATCAAAATTAATTAGAAACTTCAATTTGAGTTAGAATATTCTTTAGGAATGTTGTATATCAATCTTTTTTAAAAAAGAAATTTAAATATTCAGATGTCCTGAAAATCCTGAAAGATGTTTATTGGGCACCGTGAGTGATGATTGTGGCTGTTGTCCCGAAGGTATTTGTGCAAAACTGAGCGGCGAAGCCTGCTGGAATTCCAGCATTTCACAGCTTCCATCTGAAAGACGTAATGAGGGTCTATGCGCCAAGAATTATTTGTGTCAATTACGTTCAGATCTGCAGCCCGAGGTACTCAGCTGTTGATAAAATTTCTTTTAAAAGAGTACGCTTAAAAATCGATTTGATCATCCTCTAATTAAAATCTACTATATATTGAGGAAGAAAGTCGTTAACGAAGAAAATGAAACGCAGGATCTATTCACTTTTATTTAAACGAATTCGAAAATTTATAGCTTCCTCATTAATCTCGCTCTTTCTTTATTAAGAAGATTTTCATGTAGGTTTTACTGCCGATGATGCTATAGAAGATCTCATGTTATAATTACATAATTCGCAGTTTTCCACACCTACGCGAATATAATAAAATGCAAAAACAATTGTCTAATGTCACTGACCCGTTGAAACAATTTATTTCCGTCAATCATGACACCAATCATGCAATTAAGTTTGTGACGCCTGCATTGTGTTGCAGTTGAGTGCGATTCGTCTTAATTGGCGAATTCGCGTGAATATGACTTGGAAAGAAAAATATTTATGTCTAAAAAGTTTAATAAATTGAAATATTGTTGAAATATTCTAGGATCTTCCGGAAGCGATTTGCGTTTGCATAGAACAAAGTCCAGCTTGTGGTAATAACAACGAGACTTTTATTACACCTTGTGCTTTACACGAAGAAGCGATGAGATCGAGAAATCAAAATTTAAAGTTAGATCACCTTGGTTCTTGCCCAAGTCGACCCTGGATTGAATCTGCAACAAAGAATATTTCTGGAATTTTTGGATCGAGAGTAGTTCTTAATTGCGAAGCTGAGGGATTTCCGGTGCCTGATATTTTTTGGGAATTTCACTCTGAAGATGGGCTGCGAGTTCTGAAATTGCCAAGTACGTAAGAAAACTTCCTCTTACTCAATCCATAATTACTATATGGATAAAACCTGATAAAGTTGTATGAAAAAAATTGGTATATTGAAAATTCTTTATAAAATATCTTTAAATAAACAATTTTTTAGATGAAGATCATGATGGAGTGGTGAGAACGAAAGATGGACCGGAACCAATGATGCGAACATCGTGGATGCAATTGCCGCGACTGGAAAAAGACCATGTTGGGACGTATCACTGTATCGCCACCAATTCGGTTGGAGAAGCGAGTAGTACTTCGTTTCTTTCTATTTTGTAATACGTCAACTCGATCACGTGCGACAATTGCAAAAATAGCCGAAGACTCGGTAAGATTGAACTATAAATATTGATGCCACTAGGATTCGAGAGATAAAACTCGTCTTGGTCTTTCATTAACGAAAATTCTTTTTATTTAATACAATATTCTTAAAGAATTAACTTAAACATTGCTAAACATTAATTATATCATAACGTATTGTAAATTTGACATTGTCTTTCAACACATGTTACGTTTTTTTGCTGATGGATTATTGAATGCTTTTTTATGAAGTATGCATGACTCAATGTTCTTTAATAAAGATTATTTTCATATATTGACATTATAAAAATTTAGGTATATATATTTTCTTGAAAAATATTGTATGTTCTAAATTAACGTTGTTAATTTGTTAGTAATTTATGCTTGTTAATTATATATAACGTATATTGGTACGTTTTACTGTAAAAAATGTAAGCTCTTCGTAGAATAGATACTTTTTGATATCTTAAGAAAAAGTAAGTCATTAAAGAGCAAGTTTTCACAATTTTCTCAACAGTTCTGATTTCGATGATTACCAACCATCTTCTGGAGGGGGTGGACTGAAAAAAAATTCTTCGATGAATACGAATCCTGAGATAATAATTTATACCTTAATTATAATGTACTTACTCTGGTGTGCGCCAAGTATCGCGATCTATAATCACAGTTTCTGGACTACCCCTGAAAAAAGGAATCATTTACATACCTGGAGTAAATTCTTACAAATATTATCTTAATTTGAAAATCTTACGATCTGGAAGGAATAAGAGCAGCTTTTTTTCCAAAAGACTCCTTTTTATACGTTGCTGCAAGATAATGTGCAGTAGGTGTGCTTGCAATCATTGTTATAGCACAAACGAAAGTGGCAAACCAGAATCCGTTCTAATTTAAAAAGACCATTTAAATTCTGCACCTTGAATATTTCTTTAATATGTATAAAAAAACATTTGCAACAAAATTTGCTAAGGAAGCAAACTTGATACTGTCACGTCGACAGTTTCATATCGTAGTGAGTTTACGATCCTGAATTTTATGCCTCAGAAGGGAAAACTGGTTGATACGTACCAAAGGTCCTAAAATATGCTGACACACAAGGAGTCTCAGTCCATGAACGATGTCCCAGAGGGGTCTACACTTAGCAATTCCCGTTCCCATCTCCGAGAGTACGTGGCTACGCCATTGATCGAGATAACCGGCCAATCTCTCCACGTAGGACTTCGTTTTCTGCATACGAAGACATAAGTAATTAGATCAGATTAGCACCGACTTATAGACGAGTAGATACGTGCCAGTTGAGCGATTTTTTCCCCTTGATTGTCGATGTAATACTGGATCGTCTTCAGGTGTGAGATTGACTGGTTCACTTGCCGCTGAAGGGGTTGCAATTGCAATTCCAATCCGGCTAACTGATAAATAAGCTCATCCTGCATCTTCATTAATGGCTTCACCCTCCTCAATAATAAGTCTCGCATAGAATTACTAATTATCTGCAGGTCTCGGGCAATACTTCTATCACTTAATTGACGAGCCACATTGTTCACTTGATCCGACAGGGCGTTCAGATCTTTATTCAAAATAGGTCCTTGAATCTGAAATATCATAGGAAAACATCAGAAGCTAATTGAAATTATAGTTACCAATTGTTTAATGTACCATGATCCTGTGCTCAGTGAGATTTGAACTACAGGCATAAAATAAACTTTGTAGTCGATGTTGTAGACTAGGTGTTAATATCCTTAAGCCCTTGAGATCAACTCTTAATTTGGAGAAAGCTCGGGATAATCCAGTCCAGGTCCAATGGGCCGTGAGTTGGTCCAACTTTATCGAACTACCGAATTGGAATGCCGGATAAGCGGCTTCGTTTTGCTGACATTTTCTAATTTGATAAAAACAGAGGAGACTCAAATTACTTTGATGCGTTTCTCAAAAGCACTTCATGTAATATAATGTAATCGGTGAACTCACTCGAAGAGGTCTTTCAAAGGGACGCTTAATCGTTTTCCCAGGAACGCTCGAGTTTCTAAAACTGCCTCCATTGTTCGATACTCTGGGTCGTAAAGGGGTCGACAAAGTAGCATCTCAGCGTGAGTTGACAAAGCCAATGAAGAAATGATGACCAGCCACAGACCAATTGAAATTACACAGCTGAATAAAACAGCGCTGTAATATGAATATTAATTATGCAAAAATTATTAGAAGACAAAATGATTCTCTGTTAACGAAGATTACAAATTTCTGCAGTCCAAGTGTTACGTTACTGAAAATTGACTGAGACTTTCCCAAGGAGTTATCTCGACATCTAATAAGAGGTAAAAGAACTCCGCCTTTTCCTCCGAGGTGGAAATGACATCTTTTTTATAAGATCCTTTGATTTTGAAGGGGATTGATTTTGAAGAGAATAGATTCTTCAAAATCTATTTACCTACCATAAGAGAGTGGGTCGCACTCTGTCTTCAGATGTTCCACAACGACAGCACAAAGCCCCGACCAGTAACGACCAGACAAGTAGGACGCACATCAAAGTACCTGTGTGTCGAAAGTAAAAGAGTAATTTATTATCGCTATTTTTCCTACTTCACTTTCTACTTTACCGCACACGACGTCTCTCAATATTGAAAAGGAAAGAAAAGATTTATTAGCTCCTCTATTTTTACACTTTACTGAGAAAGCTCTTCTCCTTTCTTTAGTCGCCTCTTCGTTAGGGAAAACTAAATCAATTTACATTTGACTCCCTAATGTAAATCCTCTGTAAATTTCCAAATGAATCTCTTTTTTATAAGTTAATTAAAAGCTCTAATTCCATACCTATTCCTACGAACCATCTCGTTTGCTCGAAAATTGTGATGTAGGGAATCACTTGATTGGTGATTTTTCTTACAGAATCCAACTGTTTCGATAGTCCGGAGCTACTTGTTTCAATGGTCATAACATCGTTGAAAATCTTCGCACGTATTCCGTTAATCTCTCTTCGGATTTCTGCAAATACATACAAATTTCATATTTCATTATCAGTTGGTATAAGTAAATTAAAGACTTTACAAGTATAAGAAAGGAACATTAGTTTATTTTTTGTGGAGAAACTTTTTTATATGTTTTCTTCTTTTATATGTATCAGTGGGAAGAAACGAGCTTCACGAGGTTCTAATTTTTTTCCCTTTAAACAGAGCGTTTTATGGATTTCGCATTAGCCGCCGTTCGTCACCTCCTTATTGGTCTCAAGGGGTAGGGAGATTGAGTAGGATGAAACTAGGATCAGAGAAGTCGACAGGAATACAGCAGGAGCGACAGGACATCCTGTCAACATTCAACTACTATCGCATCGATCAACCTTCACATGTTGAGGGTTTTAGTGGACATTGTAATGAATGGCTCACCCTTGCTTTCTACCTTGTTTGCTCCCTCGGTTTGTGGAAATTTCATTATTTATTTTGTCGCAGAAGAAAATATAGTGTAAATGAAGCAAATGAGCCTAAAAGGAGCGATTTAGGATGTTTGTTAATCATCTCATCGTAAATGATGATATAATAATATATAATCCCCTTTTATCCTATCTACAAAATCTACAAATATCTTCTTGATATTATCGTTAAACTAGTATTGGATTCCATCGAATTTTTTCATCTCAGATTTACTATAAATCTAAGAAGTTTCTTCTTAGATTAAGTTTCTTCTTCGATTAAGTTTCTTCTTCTTCGAGAAACTTTATCAATGTTAAAAAATGGAGATAAAAAATTGGTTTAAGATTAACATTCGATTCAGTGGGTTACAAGTTGGCCATATAAATGAAAGTCTCTCAAAGGTACATAAACAAAGATGAAAAGTTTGGCACTGCCAAAAAATTATAATCGGCTCATTGAACCCGAGAACTTTAAAGTCGGTTATCTATACCAGTTTTGTGACTGTTTGCCAAGTTTCTGTAAGTTTTACACTGTTCTGACCACTGACCCATTTTCAGAGTTACCACGACCTGGTAACCCATCCGACCTCATTTGATAAGTTTCTCTCTTGCCATTGTTGCACCAATTCGATTGAATAATCTTAAATGCAAATTCGTAATGCAAATTTAATTCGACTCAACTAGCATTGTTGGGTGAATTTTTATTATTCGTGATAATAGATACGTACGATTTCGGGCATCTAGAGTGACCCTAGATACGTGATTAGGAACGTAAAGATATTCTCCTCGGGCTTGACGTGCAGCTTCGGTTAAATTTTCTCGAGAAGCGTCTCGTAATCGTAAAAGTCGATCGTCTCGTACTAACTAAAACATAAACAACAGCAAAGTTAATGTTATTATTAATAAAGTTATTTTAAACTAAAAGCTTACAATTTATTACAGCTACAATAATTTCTTTCGATCCACTATGATTTCCGCTTGAGTTTCCTTTTCTCCTGAAAAATAGATGCTTTTTCAGGCGGAAAATTTGAACAAAGCTATAGAAAGACGAAAGTAATTACTGTGAATTCATCGTTTCGATCAATTAGAAGAATAATTTCGACTACAGGGTAAGACGACACTTCTTGTAATTGGAAAATTGGAATGATACAAAAATAGGACAAGTTTCTTGTAAAAAATATTAGTTTCCCCGACTTCCTGAAAGTAATTTTCTTGATCTTGTCGCGCCGATTGCCAGGTATGGGTGATAAACTTGGTTTTTTTTTTATTTTTTACGTCTTCCGCTCAGAGCTAGTCTTTTATCCGCCCCTATAATTGGCTCTCCTCTAACTCTCGAGCATTCGGCATTATACCGCAGTTCTACATTTTATCCAGGCTTATATAGATCTCTTATTCCGAATTTAGGGGAATTCGGATAAAGAAACCGAATTTGAGTATTAAGAGTTTATAACTTGAATCGATTTTATTTAAATGGTAAGGAACAAAAAGAAAGTAATTTAAAAGTCGTTTATAGCAAGCACATCTTTATATCTCGATTTTTTCTGGCTAATTAATAATTCGAGTAAGATCAACTATAAGATCTTCTGGACAGACAAAGCTCGCAGACTCATCTGCAAGGTTGGAAAGGGTTTGAGGAAGCTAAGGCGAGCGAAGCTACAAAAGGACGATGACTTCTTCGTCTTAATTAAGGGATGAAAGGGATTGGATAATTGTCTCCGGTTTATTCACCCGTTCGACACGCAGGGCCAGATGCAGACCCGAAGGATTGAGAATGGCGCACAAGGAGCGGTCCTGGGGAGGACAACCCTTTGCTGCAACTTCCAATTCTCGGCGGAGATCATCGGCTTCTCGACTCAATTCAATTCCAAGATCGCGTGCTCGCTCTCCTTCTTTCAATAAGGTGGCTGTTCTCGTTGAGAGTTCATGAGTGGCTGAAATTGATTGAAAATTTCATTGAAATCCAACTATATATTTACCTCTTCGCAGATAAAAAGATTTTATTTCAAATATTTCTTAAGATCTCCATAGAAGGAGAAAACTTGTTAAACAATATAAAGTTTTATTTATCCGAATTTATATTAATCCGAAGATAAAAGTGAATGATTTCTTAGGCTTTGCATTTTTTATGATTTTCGCAAGCCCTCAAAGCCCTTGATGCTTTTTCCACTTGAAAATTGATTTAACTGAAAGGTTTGTGAAAACAATTAAAAATTGCATTGAATAGATGAGTGTAAAATGAAATTTATCATATGAAGGTTAATGTACGCTCGTTTGAGGTTCTGTGGAAAATGTGGTAGGTAGAGAATGAGAGGCGTGTGAAAGGGATGAAACCACAGACTCGGTGGGCACTTGGTTCTAAGTTATTTAGTTAGTTAATATTCAGTTAGTAACTCACTGCCCTTTACTAAGTATGAGTTTCTGCCAAGAGAAGGTTATTTAACAAGGAAACCAACGTACTTCCCTAACTTATGTACACTCTGTGTACATAAGCTAGGTAATTGCAAAAAGCACTACTTTTTGTTTGAATTAAAAATTCCTCAAATCTGATTTCTTTGAACCCAGCTTTTTATTACTTTTTTAGTTGAGAATGAGTTTCTGTCCTTCCTATTTCATTCATACATTTCTTGATTTCAGTTTCATTACTAATTTTACTGGTTTATAATAGTCTATTAACTATTATATTATTTTATTAACTTAAAGACTTGTAATGAGATTTAGAAAGATTTTCATTAAACTATACGAACATCAGGATCTTCCTCGTTCCACCTACTTGCAATATATATTGTGAAGTAGTATCTGGCTAAAGAAGATATTACCCTTAGTGAAACTTTCATGGTCGATAAAACGTACACGTTTAGAGCCTGTCTCCTGTTTATGTCCCCTTTTATCCGATATTTCAGGAGGTCTAGTATTTCCAGCAGTAGTACTAAGATGTTTAATTTATTACAGTCCTAACTCGATAATTTATAATCTGCCACATCTTCCATGCAATTAACAACCGAAGTTGTTATTTACACATATATTGCTTATCAATATTACTTCAGTAAGAAAATTGATTGAAGAAAATAAGCACAAGATATTCACAAAATGAAACAGTTCAAAATAAAGAAATAAAAACTAACTGCGAAGTTGTATCAACTTTTGCGCTCATTTATATTATCAATTTATTTGTACGCGTTTTCTAGATATTACAGGATGGTTAAAAAGCTTATTATATTTAAAAAAGCTTTATTAATTTAGTCCGTACGTAAACTATTCAATAGTGAAAGGAAATGTGAGTAGACTGGCTAGTTCTCGGTCTGACTACACGCGGATGTAACTACTTGCAACAGGAACTCTGTAATTGAAGACCCAAAAAGCGAATAATGTAGACGCTGCTACATCTGTTTCTCTATGTTAGCATATTGTGCAATTTAGAATTCCAGTTATAATTACCAAAATGGTTTCACTACTATGGTAATTTTAATAACAAATATTATATCTCTCCATTAAAGATTATTATTTTGCTTTAATATTCACCCATTATTTGATGTAATGTGTATGAGTGTAATATATTACTGACTCTCGCATAACTTTATTACCTAATATAAATATTATAGATATTAATATTAATATTAATATTAATTAATTTCTTTATTTGATAACAAGTTTAACAATCTGTTGCACATCTGCATATTTCTGCACCTTAAACGACTCATTTTCTCTTTACATCCTATATTCATTTTATAAATGCAAATGTTGTGAGATTAAAAAATAAAGCATGACAAAGTCAACTAGGAAATCTAGTATAAATGATAAAAATTGAGTAATTTCATCCTTGGAAGAGGAGGCATTGAGGCGTCAGTATTCCTCCGTGTGCTCGAGGTATAAATTAATTTTCGTTAAGCGTATTCATAACACACGTATGAATATTCAGATATGCGTTTAGTGTGTTCTGTGCTTGATCAAATAACTGTTCTGTATCTATAAGATTCGCGATAGCAAAGCTTAGTATTGATAGCCACCAATTAAAGCAAATACATTTATAGCAAATACATTTATAGCTGAAACACCAATCAAATCAAATTTGTATGATTTATCACCAATTTTGTCGAATGATTAATTTTATAAATATTTTCAAGTATATTACCATTAGCAACGTCTAAAAGAGCATCGAGGGCAACATCTATGCCAGTTTCAGAGGCCAACTCTGTTTGAACGTGTTTCCCCAATAACTCCTCCACATCTGGAAAGAGAATATTAAAAATGATTATAATCAGAATTTTTGTTACACAATGACGATAAATTCGATGATGACAACCCTCTTATCTCTCTTCACGTTTAATCAATAGGGAACAATTTGTGAGAGCCTGTTGTAAATCTGGTTACATCGATTCAGTCGACGATAATTTGGCTACCCATATAACATTCCCCATTATCAGCGTATGATGCACGTATATCATCTCCGATACAAAGTACCCTCTCTCTCCATGTTGGAAAATGATACGTTATTTTAGAAGCGCATGTTATGCAATACAGGGTTTCAACTTCGTTTCAATCGCTCTTTGAAATTCACGTGCTCTCAAAGCTCTCACTCTATTCTAAAGAGATTTATTATGATTTAAAGTACATGCTGGATTTTTAGCGAAATTTTTTCAGCAAAAATGAACTGATTCGTTTTGTATTTGACGTGAAATTCTCGTTCAATTAATACTTTTAAAATTTTAGAACAAAAGCGCATATTTAATATGTGGTTACTTTGTCTATTTAATATTTACTTTGATTAAAAGGCTTCGTGTAATTTATAGATGAAATTCTCTACATTGCGAATATTCTTAATGAGATTCTGAATACATAAGTGAAACCCGATATCGCATCCAAAGTTTTGAGCTTTTGGATTAGAAATTTACTTTCCATTAAATAAAGTTAAGCTATTAAGTAAGATAAGATATTAATAGACTTACTTTTCATTTTTACAATATAATAATTTGCTTTTAATTGCATTAGATGTGTCTATAATTAAGGCTATGTAGGAGTTATCCTTTAGAATGCTTATTGATAATTCGATTATGAGAATGCAGAGTAGGTATTGTCCTTCACGATGTCAAATACAGTAATTTGTCGAGATTATTAGCATTCGATGATAGGTGAGTATACATAGGTGTGGATATAGATAGGATTCATTAGCTGGCTATACATCTCAGCTTAAGCATTAACTGCCTCAATCTCTCCCTCAAGTTTCACCTCTGACTGCTTTGGACAGAGTGCTTGCATTAGGCTACGCATTTAGGATCACTCGAGATAATTCCTATATCATTTGGGATACTGAGGGGCATTAACAAGAGGCAAACACCTTGCCATAAACACCTTGAGTTTCATTCAAACGAAATCTGAATCTTTTGGATTGCAGATACATACAAGTTAAGAACCATTTTTAATTACTTGGAAATAGTAAGAATGTATATAATGATTCAAGATCGAAAGAGAAAATGAGCTCAAAAGAGATGTGGTTGACACTCTGAAAGAGTATTTGAATTTGGAAAACCTGTGAAGCGGAAACGAGAATAGCTCATTATGCCTTCCACTGAGTCAATCTCTCTCCTCATTAAGGACCTTTATAAAATCTTAAGGGCTTCTGAGTAATTCATGCAAAAAATACGAATTTCCCTTACAGTCAGAAACATACTGATGATGTTTGAACTGCATTATAATTACTATCTTCAATTTTACACTGATCATATATAATCAGAAGAATAAAGTCGAAAGGAATATTCTGATTTATTATCATGAGATATGAGGTACTCATTTTTTATAGAAGGCTATCAGAGTAATATTTTTAATAAGTTTTCACAATTTTCTTTTCTTAGTTGGGACTCTTTATGCATAATTTAAGTAGAATCTTACTTACTGTCTAAGTCAACTAAAATTGCTTCACTAGCCACGTCCAGACTTCGAGTGAGGCACTTTCGCAACTGTATGGTGGTTCCAGCATGATAATCTCCGAGGTCTTGAAGAGCTGTCTCCATCACCACGGGGATCTTCTCGATTCCGGCACCCACCGCCTCGTTGCAGACAATCATCGTTACCATGCTTGCTCTAAAAGTTAGAAAGCACCTTCTGAATATCAAAGCCTGGCTTCATCCTTTAAACCTTCTTCAACCTCTTCGCAAAAGATACATACAAATTATGAAAAGACTCGGTTACCTAAATATTTGAACTGTGCTCATTTAAAAATACTATTTTTACAATAAACTTCTTATTTTTTATGTCCCGAATAGCTATAATAGCTGATTAAGTTTTGGATCATTGAGCACTTGAAAGAGAGATTACATCATTTGGGAGTGGATTTCAGGGGTGAGACGCTCAACCGACCATAGACTATTCAACTTGGTGGTAATATAACTAAACCTATAATGTAACGGGTTAGGGTAACTTTAGAGTTCCATACCCCATTATTAACACGAAGATAGTTAGAAGCAACGATAGGGCTCCAGGATGACGTGGTGGTTTATAATCTTGTTTGGTTGGGCGACATGCAAGCCAAACTTCCGTGCTTGGGGTTACAAACATCAACAAGCCGCAAATTCCTATCAAACTTATGAATGCTGCTTCCATATGTAATGACTGTCGACAGAGACATAATGAATATTTTATTATCTTCAGTTTGATTGAATATTGAATTTACTGCGCTCTACATTTCGAAGTACGATAAAAATTTTAGCCTCGTAATTTATCTTCCTTTTATGTGCAATTTTACTTTTAACAAGAACAAAAGCGCACTCCGCGCGCGCATTTATGTTCTTTTTCAATATTATATAATTTATTATATTTTGTTTCTCTAATCTCTTAAAACCTATGTTAAACTTTGTGAAAATCTCTAAAAATTCCTAGAAACCTTTTGAAATTCCATGACAAACTTTAAAATCTCTTTATATATTTTATATCCCTTAAAAATATTACATAGAAATCTTATCAAATTCCATGAAATCCTTTATAATTCTCACAAAATCATTAAAATATCAGAAAAATCTCTCGAAATCACTTCAAATTATTAGAAATCTGATAAAATTCCTTAAAACATCATAAAACTCTTACAAAGATTTTAAAATTCCTTAAAATTTCACGAAATATTCTAAAATCCCATATAATTCTACAAAATCGTTTTAATATCCTAAAAATCTCTTGAAATCCATGTAAGATTAGTGAAAATCTCTAAAAATTTCTCAATTAATTCTTAAAATCTCTTAAAATCATTAAAGATATCATCAAATTCCATGAGATCCTTAAAACAAAATATTATATACAAAATATTTTAAAAATCATAAAAAGCTTTTGAAATTTCTCAATAACATTCTACAATAACATTTAAAATCCCATTATCTCCCATGAAATCTTAACAAAAATCCATAAAATTCCTATTCTTTTCAATGTATTTTGAGTTTAGACTCGTGACAAAATGATTATTAACGAAACCAAATTCAAAATTTCAAATTCAATTTACGCGGAATTTACAATTCGGCAAGAACTTCGGACGAATCAGAAGTACGAAATAGGCGTTACGATATTTCGACTTCGACTCAATCATCTTTTTAGAATAGACTACATAAAAAAATTCGGGAATTTTTCTCACCTGAGAGACTAGTTTCGAGGCATTTATTCTGCTGTCCATAGCATCCTTTAGAATATCTGTTTCGGTATATAGATATCGATAGAATTTCACTTTTTGATAAGAAAAGAATTCGACAATGTAGAAAATAAAATTATTGTAATATTACCAACTGGGACGTCGTAGGGTTGAACGAATGAGAGGAAGACTCGAAGGAAATCAAAGATAAAGAATCCTTGGTCTAAATGAAGCATAGCCATTTTATATCTTTCATCAATAGGCAGTTTAGGAAATATTAATTTTGGTCTCTGATGATCTTCCCAATCCTTCTGCGTATTTGTTTTCAGGTGTGAAAGGTTTGACATTTTCCTTGCATCGTTGGACAGGATTTCTTCGAAGCCAATCTCACTCATGTTCAAAGGATGGTATATCACAAAATCGCCTGAAGTAGTGCAATTCGAGGAGGAAGATGAAAAATCCACATCGAGAGGATCCTGAAGGGCACACACGTTTAACATTGCAGCAATCAGAAGCATCGTTGTCAATCCTAAGATGTTTTTCGAGGCCGCATTGCAAAAAGAAGATTTTTTTTACAAAAAAAGTCTCTTATCAAGACATAAAATAAGTGATAGTATGAAATGTAAATTGTCATTGCCTTGAATGAGTGCCATTTCGTTGACTTTGAACGCAATTTTCCGTCTTTTCACCAAGTTTTCGCCAATAATAACCGTTACTGAGACAAGGGAGCCTATTGTTGAGCCGCGGTCACTAGCAGACTGGCTTTCGATAGTCAGTAAAGGCTTTCGCGAAACCTTACAAAACTAAATGTTGTCGAACCCCAACGCAGAAAAAGAGACAGACATAAAAGTAACTAGGTTACTCGATATGAGTTCACCAACGATTCTGCGGGTGAACTCAATCGTTTCAGAAGTACCTACTTTGCAACTGATATTTGACACCATTTTCCAAGACATCACTTTGATTATGATAATGTTATTTAAAAAAATTAACAATTATTTCTCGTCATCTTAAAATCGAGGCAAGAAGGGAGCTCAGTTTAAAATAATTCTTCAAACTGCGGATTTGGAAAGTTTGAGTCAGTGGAACTTCAAAGCTTAGTTTATTTGGAATGAATGTTTGAACGGCTAGAGTTCGCAAAACCATCAAACTATGTTTTGCTCTTGACATTAGTCCTGGGGTGAATAAATTGTGTGAAAGTAAGCATTACCGTGGATTTCGAAAATCTTTACATTTGAGTATTGAATCGATATTGAATTAAATTTCTGCACATTAGAAAACTTGCGAGACAGACTGTCTGCCTGAAATCAGTTATTGTTTGAAACATTGGAGAATTTCCGTCGACGAACTCACGTCTTCAGTTATTCAATGTAGCTGGGCCAGTTGTTGACATGTATAAAGTTGGTTACACACGTATACGTGTCTGTACTCTATACACGTATACATTCATTCTCACACAAATGCTTCGTTGGATGTTTGTGCAAGAAGTGCACGAAAAGTCAAACCATAAATCTATCGATTTTGTGTTTAAACGTAGGAAGAGAAGCTCGTTATCTCACGCGTTCGCTTTCCGGAAGAAAGGGAAGAGTGAGTGGTGCTCTGAGAGTACCTATAAGGCTTCCGAGCCCTTTAGGTGATTCTATAAAATAAGTTCAAAATTGTATCGGTTTCGAGATAAGTAAAAGGGTTCACAAGATAAGAGACACGAAAAGACGCTTTATGAAAAGTTGGAAAAAGAGGTGACTTTTTGTGCTTTATCTGTTGCAGTTGCAGAGTGCAAATCTTTTCAGGATAGGATTATAAATGACTGTAGAGGATAAAGCAAAAGCAAAGAAGAGAAGCGATTAATTTAAACCTGGATGCACTTTAAGTTCGTTCGCCCAAGAGAAGAAATGGAGTTCAGGTGTAATTATGTTGGAGAGCGTTGACGAACTCACACCCGTGAAAAAATGAGCCATCGCGGGAAATTCTGAGGTTGAGCGCTCACGGTGGTATCGCATTAATTGTATTAAATGCAAACGAAGTACGCTGCGCGCGCTTATTTGAAGTCAGTTTATTATCTCATCGGCATTCACGCTACACCAATGAAAATGAGGATTACGGGAGCAATTGACCCTTTCAAACGTATATGGGATAACGAAATTATCGCTTTGTTACACCTCACCCATATACAATAAGTGCACTTTCGAAGGCATATCTATATTGAAATCTTGCAGTAACTCTTTCAGTCCTTTTACAAACTTAAAAATAAAATTTTTTATGTATAATATGTTAGATCAAAGAAATAAAAGAAAAGAAATAAATAGTTTTCGATTTTTTTACCCAAAAACTAATTATATGCAACATTTTTATATGCTTCCACTTGAAATATACTGAAAAAAAGGTTTAGTTCGGACAACAAAATAATTTTGTTGGTATTTGTGCAACAAAAGTTTTTTGTTGGCTCAACCAAATTATTATTTTGGGTCAACAAAAAATCATTTTTTTTTAACTAACAAAAATTTATTTCAGCCAACAAAACATATTTTGTTGCACAAAATATTTTTTTGAGTGTACGCCTCAAAAATTAATACCGTAAATTAATAATGAGGTTGTGATACATATAATTAATTAATTCAGTAAATGATGTGTACTTTCTGGAGACCTGCCACTCAAAAAAATATTTTGTGCAACAAAATATGTTTTGTTGGCTGAAATAAATTTTTGTTAGTTCAACAAAACGATTTGTTGGTTTAACAAAACGTTTTTTTCAGTGATGGAGTTTTATTTGAGTAAAAACTTCTAAAGTGGAAATAGGGAAACAAGTAATGATTTCATTCTTTATTTACGCTCTATATGAAAAAACAGATATTTTTGAGTACAAGAGCTGAATATAAAAAGAAATAAATTTGAGCAGTTGGTTACGGGCAGTTACGGTTTGGTGTAGAACGAGATGGGAATGAGCATCGTGGAGCAGCCAGTGCGTCCTCAGCCTCCGCAACGTCACGACGCCTCTCGACCCTTCGCGATCCGGGCGTCGCGACGGCGCGTGATTTTTAAGTGAAAACTTTCGAGTGATGGACAATAAATAAAAAATTTAATTAAAAACTTCTCAAGCTACTCAAAACGCGCACTTAAAAGAAGTTGCAATTAAAATTACATTTGTTGTAAAATCTAATGAAAGGACAAAATCATGAATCAATTGCTGGAAGATAAAAATACTGAAAATAGTGAGTATCATAATAAATGTGCAGTGACATTAAAAAGTTTCGAGACTAGAAAAATATCTCCCTGTCCAAAAGTAAAAAATTAGAGCTAAAAATATTAATTCATATAGTAATGTTGATTTAATCCTTAATCAATTCATATTAAAAGATCGCTTCGATTTTTGAAGGAATATTGCATTTTTAGTACTTTTGACTTCTTATTTAATCACACATATCATTTTCATAAAGGGTGCGAATATTGAGACGTCAAGCAGGGAATAAAGCTATAATATGGATAATGGACCTGCAGTTTTATGTGTCATTGGCGATTCAGAGGCGACGCAATTGGTACTTACGAAATGCACTTTACGTACATGATAAAACGTTTAATAGCCTCTTCTCGCCAAACCATCTGCAAAATCTCTGACAAAGTTTCCAAAACTTTCTTCTTAAATGCTAAAATCCTGATTATAAGACCTTTTACTGTAAGTTTACATTAAGAAATCTGTATTCCTATCGTTAAAGAAAACTTGCAGATCCTTTTTAATTACTTATGTTCAACTTTAAATCCCTTTAATCGATGATATCACTCGAATTCTCCATTGCAAAATTGCATAAAAATCACATATATTGAAATTAAATTAAAATGGTAACATAAGAAGAATTTCGAATGAAATTTTTAATTCTTTAGGTTCAATAATTTGAATGAAAGTCACTACACACTGTGGTGAAATTATAAGCTGAGAGGAGCTTTGAAAGGTACATTGCGTTCATTAAATTACTTTAATTTCTGTTGAAATTGAAATGAGCTTAAAAAAAAGGATTTAGTAAGAATTCAAAGAATTTCATTAAATTTAAAAGTACAATGCGTCGAGCGAAATATGGGAATTAAGAAAAATTCGGATACATATTATAATTAATTATTTTGTAAATGAAACATTGTCACTTGGTTCAAGTACGCCCTTAAAACTCTCCTATTATACGAGTAGGTGAATATAACGAGACAGTTGTAAGTCTCTGTTGAAATTATGTCAAGCACTTGTTTCTATAAAGATCTCTATTATACATATATAGATATATATACGTCGATCAAGCACTTTTCCAAGAAAAAAAATTTTAAACACGATAGAAACGATTTAATAATTCTTTGATTATAAGAAATTATTGTACTTAAGAAAATGAATTTACCATTATTTATATTGAGTATTTTGCTTTAAAAATGAACTCAATAGGTGAAGCCCCTAAAATTTAATTTTTCGTGTGAAATATACACACCGATAGGTACTTATTAGTAACTTTCAATGTTTACGAATGATAGATTGCAATTAATTGAACGTGGATGTGCAGTATGCATGACTGCTCACGCTTTCGAAACAATTCTATGGATCACTTTTTATTTTTTCACTGACTGCTGAATGTTGACCATTGATCTGTAAATCCTTCGGCAGGGATTATTTAAAAAGTTTGCTTTTGAACATCAACGTATCTGGATTATATAATACTATATATTTTTTATTATCTTAACTCCAGATCCGGTCTATCTTTTTTAATAAATAAATTATAAATATGAATGATTATAACTAAATTGTACGTTTCTTTTGTCACGATTTTACTTTGAAAATGTTATGATGGAAAGCGCTGATAATGAAAGAAGTTAAGTTTTATTAAAATTGCATGCAAAATTGACTCCAATGCATTTTGTAAAATTGGCTGGCCAATAAAGGAGAGAATCAAGGTCAACCTGAATGAGTTTGTCATCAATTCCAAAGAGTCTTTAGACTTTGGCTGTGATATTTTAAAGTCAAGTATCAGAAGGGTGCTCGTTGTGAAACTAACTTTAAAGCGATCGGCCATGCGGATATTCCGTTGACCTTACTCGATAATTTATGAGCCGCAACGTTCGCGCAAAAAACGACCCATTTTTGGTGCGATCCTTAATTTTGCCTTTTGCCCATCGTCCTCGAATAAAAGCGTTCCCTACACCCCAGAGAATCATTCTGTGTTCGGGACTGTTTTTGTCTGCCTTTGAAAGTTTGAAAGAGAAAGATAAAATGTGTAAAACTGAGGATGAAATGAAAGAAAATACTTTTGTGAGCTGATATGAATTACTACCTTTTTACAGAGAGATACTAATATGATTGAAATTTTTGTAAAAGGTCTCAATGACATTTTGAAATTCAATAAATCAATTGGGTTTATTAGCATTGCAAGTTTACTCGATCTAAATAAACGTTATCCGAGTATTAATCTTGTAAACTTTCCATTACATAAGATCCCATTTTTTTTTAAATCCCTAAGTGTCGCCTGAAAAGTTTGTAGAGCTTTCGCACCATTTGCCGCACTTTGCTCATATTACGATGCAAAATGCATATATATATATGCAGAATAAATTCCCGGGGAATAAAAAAGATTTTCTCGTTTGAAAATTTTCTTTTCAAGTACAAGGTATTAAATAAATAATTAAATAATTTCACACTCAGATGAATCTTTTTCAATACATTTCAATCGGCTTGAATTTAAAATAATAAAAATGGGGATATGAAAACATGTAACGTTCTTTTTTGTTATTTAATCTCACTCTACATTCTTTATGGTGACATGCACTCAGAATTCAAGATCGTTGTAAAGCTGATAACGTCCCGATTCATTCTTCTTTTTTTTTTGATTTTTTACAACTACATATCGAATTCAAAGGATGTAAAAGCTCAAGAAGAAAATTCTTTGGTTTCCTGTTATATAAAAGTAGGTTCACAGGTGTTGTTCTCTGAATTCATGTCTCGTGTTCTTGTGGTGTCGACACTTTACGATCATTTTCCAAGTAAACACATGGAGTTCATGGAGTGTGTCCCAAGAGCATTATCCTATATATTTGTATATATATATATATATATATATATAT